>CAJQZM010032351.1:0-22003 GCA_907164665.1 Colias nastes | reverse complement strand
GGCTGTTGTAGCCCGAGTACTTCCTGTTCCACGTCTTCTAGCAACACTACCTGTCTCTTGATAACGATCCCAAGCATTTCGGATAGCTCGACGTGACACACCAAGACGTTGTAGTGTGTAATGTATCATGTATGTTATGTATGTGTGCGTCATACTATATAGTCCTGTGATTCTTCAGTTTAAGAGCAGTTGTGTAGTTGTAATAACAGATCAATACATTATTATACAGCTAACAGTCAAGCAGTGTTTCATTACCACCAAGCCATTGCATGGCGACCCTGCCAGTGCTGCCTCGCGGCAGTACTGAGCTATGGATCATTTTTGAAAAATAATATTTTAAAATTTAAACAAATAATTTTTATGCGTATTCGCAAATCGCAATGTACCAGATAGAAAATTTATCAATATAATAAAAAAAATCGACGAACGTGAATATGGAAATTAAGAACATAATTTATTTGACGAAGAAAGTTTTTTTAAAACCAAAAAAAAAAACTATGGAGATTTGGAATATCATCTATTTATGAAAAATTGTGAAATAAAATTGGATTTGGAAGGATGCAGCTGGAGCCGGGAGACCAGCCAGTGTGAATAGCAGACATTTTCTCAAATTGACCAGAATCCCGAATGTCCCGAAATTCAAGAGTGACGACGGAATACAAGTTTAATTTCGTGAAAAAAAAAAGCTAAAAGTGAAATTTAAAGTTCAAGCAGTGTATTTTACATTAATGTAAGGTAACGAATTATTTTAGTTAAAAGATTTATTTTTTTTTGTCAAAAACCATTATTGTGTTATATTTATTATACATAAATTTATATAGCTATGTATAATCAAAGTACTTAGTAACAGATAATTCTATTAGTTCATTGTTTGTTTTATAAAGCGCTACCAAATAGGGAAATGGTATGCAGCGTCTGTAATTTCGTCTCATATTTCGTGTTACCATGTACTATGTAGGTAACTAGGTAGTCACAATGCATCGTTCTGTGCATTTTATAAAATGTTCGTAATGAAATACGATCTTGTCAATTCAATTGAGTGTGAAACTTTATTTTTTTTAATTAACATTTTGGATTCGGAGGATTTAACTAATTTCATAAATAATAATTATTGTAACTAATAAAATGTAATTAAATTTATATTTCAATATTTCAAGATGATTTAGGTAAGCATAGATAATATAGGTATACGACCATATACGACCAATGAAGTATATTCTTATTTGATTAAATGAATTACCATGATAAATCTAGAAGAATAGAAGAAGAGAAAAAGTAAATATTTGTCGTTGTATGAGTACAAAAAAAATTTTTACTCAGATTGTTTTTTTTTTATTAGGATATAGATGGAATCTTAGCTTGATCACCTAAGTTTTTCTTCTAATTATATTCCTATCAAAAATTAAATAATGTGACATTTAATTACTCGAAGAAATAAGAATTAATATTGTATGAAAAATAAAAATAAATTAATATGTAAGCCTGAGAGCTACAATTGAAAAGTGAAATGATATGATTTTTTGTTAGAAACAAGGTACACCAGGATACAAGACAGGCACGGAATCCTTGTAATTCTGATCATGATTAGGTCGAGCTACCACTCGTGAAGATAACTTGGACACATGGTACCTATAAATAAAGGTATAAAATATATGATAATGTAATGATGTGTTAAAAGAACTGCCTGAATTAATATTAAAGTTAAAAATAAATAAATAAATATATTTCTTGTATCTTGAATTATTGAATATATAATAAGATTGATAATATAAAACACGACGGTGTTATGAATTATGATAATTAATATTAAGAGGGAAGATTACCCTAAATGAAATTGTGTATCTTGATATTGTTGTACGTATGAGGAAGTACATAAAGAATAAAATGTATGAAGAAAATTTAATACAGATAATGAATATTATATGTCGTTTCTAAGTATGATGTGTAAACTGTAAGCACATAAATAAACGTATTCTATGAGGATATATTGTAAGATTTATTGAAAGACAATTATGTATTATTTTACTCGGATATGACTATTAATTAATTACGGACTGTGACATTTTTAAATACGGATATGACGATAAAATATTTTCTAATATTGTATAATTTTTCCATTATTTTCGTACATGAGAAGTTAATTAAAATTATTTGTTTTAATCTATTAGTATTAGTTACTATGTAGTGTGTAAGCCAATGTGTAAGCGTGTAGAATGTTCTTTTTTGGGGTTTTAAAAATAAGTAATTATTAATAAGTGGAAATCCATGCTATTGTTTTAATTTTAATTTTGATTTTATTTACTCGTTTATATGATAGGTATTAAGATATGTAACCAAAAACGAAGAAAAAATTTGCATTATATTCAGCTAAAAAAAAATGTTAATTACTATTTTTTTTATTATTTTCTATGAGGGGAGATGTAGTGTGTAATGTATCATGTATGTTATGTATGTGTGCGTCATACTATATAGTCCTGTGATTCTTCAGTTTAAGAGCAGTTGTGTAGTTGTAATAACAGATCAATACATTATTATACAGCTAACAGTCAAGCAGTGTTTCAATTACAACCCAGCCATTGCAACGTATTGCCACCGACCTCTGAGAATTTCCCTCTTGAAGCAAAGCAACCGCTCTTGCTGCCGTTTCCATATCCATATGAACGCGAGATCCAGGCATAATAATCACGAATAATACCGAAACCAAATTAAACTTTAAAAAATAACGATGTGCTACAGTAACATTCAGAATGAGACTTTAACACAAGTGATTGAGAACTTGGAAAGAACGTGATTTTGAAACATTTAACTTTTTCTGGTTACCCACTTGAGAATAACATTAAAAAGAATAGTTAAAACTGCAATAAAGTTTCGTTAACATGTCAACAACGTAAGGGAATACTCAAGTACTCCAATAACTACCCTTTAAATTACGTGTAGGCTAAACTTTGAGATAAGTGTAGGTGGGCCCTATTTTGTTTTGAGTAGTGTAGTAAATTATTTTTTGAAAAATAATGTCATAAAGAAGTTTCACTTCTTACGTGTGTACACTATAGTACACGCACACATTTTTTTTAAGTGGGGAAATCTTGCATAGATACCCACGGCCCCCGGGAGGGTAAGGACTAAGCTCGAATCCGGTTATGTCGGATCTTACCGACTAAAACCCCACTATGTTCCGTCGAGCTACTTTAATGATGGGGCCGCGGGTATGTTGAAATTCTTCCGCAACCTCCACACCCCCCCTGCAGCAACACTGGCCACTTGCGAGCCGGCCGACTGCCAACTGGCTACACTAACAGTCCGTGTGTTCCCACCCGCACCTTAGTGCTACTGACAACCTGCACTGGCACAAGCAGTCTTCAGTTCAGACCGCGCTAGCGTGGCAATCCGTATGCTTCCATTGGCACTGCCACTAGGAACACGCACCCGTGCCCTGTGCTAACACACCACGCGCGGGACTCACACTCACATTCCGTTATTTTGCCAGATTGATACGTGCAGATGTGTATTCACTACAGTTATTTACTGGGACTCGCGCTTGTACCTAGTGCCAGTGTACATATAACTTAACACAACTTAGTGTGTATCCAGCATGTTTATGCTTATCCACACCCATGCTAGCCGCTACACAATAATATTGTGTATGTATATTATTATACAAGGTGATCGCTATGTACTATGTACTATGCTTATATAAGCTCACACTAGTCTTATAAGCACTTCTACAATGACATTACAAGTAAAAAGTGTAGATATGTTACCAACACAACATTAATTGATCTTCGAAAAGTCACACTAACACACACAAGATTAAGTAAGGTGACATGATAGAAACTAAAGTAAAATGTGGCTAATTATCCTCATTTCGAAGTGCCACACCAGAAGTGCTTACTAACCTATCTACACCTTTTTACTTGTAATATCATTGCACCGCTAAAAGTTTTACGTATACTGCGGTACTACACGCTCTCATAGCGATACTAAAGTGTCAGTAATAATATAATTTATATTGTGTACAATACAATAATTATGTTTCTCATTTTAAGTATAAAATTAATAAGAATAATTTGTTTTTTTGACTAACAATGACATTTCTCCATTCCAGAAAATGTCCAGTTAAGTATGTGGAAGCGAATGGAAGGAACACAACGCAAGACAATCATTCCCAAACAAATGTTGCCACGCCATTCCTCCGTGGACAGTATTAAAGTATCCGCTTTAATTAACTGGCAACACCGTACGAGCTCATGTAGATAGCTTTGTGTAATTTAGTGTCGGATTATTATAAATTTATAAAATGTTACGCGTGCCCGCCACGCGTGGAAGTGAAACTTCGAGATTGTGCTAGAAGCTTCTAGAAGGGTGTGGAAAGATCGAGAATGTTTGCGCCGACTGGAGAGGTTTCACTTCGTAACGTGATTCGAAACACGTAGTTTTCAATGCAAAAGCACACGGTTCGGTATTTTTTATGTTCGCTTAGAAATTCAAACCGATTGGTTATCGATTTATTTAAGTTTTTTCTGCGGGAAAAGTGGGTTTATTGTAGTTTTACAGTTTCCGTGTAAAAACAAATTTAATTGGACAATATTTCAAAAACTTGATTATCATGAATTATCAAATAATTAAATTAAACTAAATGAATATTTTATTCAGCTAAACACATTATTTCCACAATAAACTCACTCGCGGTCCGCTCTAGTGAATAATTCATATTGTATTTATTTAGTTAATGAAATTGCCAGTTCACTTGAACTCTGTTAACATACACTCGAGCAATAATTTGAGCTGATATGATATAGCACACAATAGCTTCATAATCTGATTGTTTCGCTACGGTTCTGTGTAAATTATAAATAGAATAGTCTTTGTTAAGTTAATCGTTTAAAAGTTATGTAATCGGGATGTGTATAATAAACCGCGATTTAAAATTACATTGTTTTATTTCAAACTCCATTGACTACAGATATAAAAAAAAAGAAAACTAGTGGCTGATGCTTAGAATTGTCTATGGTCTATAATATACACATAACCGACGTTAGCTAGTAGTATTGTACTAAGTGAAGAGTTAGCTTTTTTAAATGATTTTAGTTATGGATATGTGCCTTTTGTGGATTCGGTGGAACGTTTTATTCGCTTTTTGTTGTTTGTTTTTCATGTTGACAGCACTATTGAGATTCTGTTGAGTTTTATTGTTAGGGATGGTACATTCTAAATTTATATTTGAAAGATATATACAGGACGTTACTAAAATACTCCATATTTCTAGAAGTACTTTCGTGGACAAATCGAAGAAACATACAAAAACTACTGAAAAAATTACTAATTTCTACTAAAGTAGGGATGTCTAAAAATAAAATCAATGTTGCCCTAACAGTGATTTAGTATTTAAAATAATTTGAACGTTGAAGCCGTTGGGTGTTGCAATATAAGTGTCGTTGGGTTGCCATCAATACTCAAGCGTGTGGGGTTGCCATACTCGACAACGGCACTAGCTTCGAAGATGTATAATTAAATATATTATGGTCTTACATATTATGCATGGTTATTTTTTTAGTGCCTATCTGTAATTACTTTAAAGACAAAGATAATAAAGAATAATGTAAATATTATGTGTTTTATTTGGTATAATTTCTAAACAGAAAATTTAATGTTTGCTTCTTCACTCCATAATAAAGTACTAATCTTTTAATGTATATGGAGTAACAGATTATTCCATACAACTTTAAAAACGGCAGGATCGATTTCGATTTTCACTAGCTCTTACACAGATCACAGAAACTAAAGGGAGATATGGTTAGGGGGCGGGGCCGGTGTCGCAGCAATATGTACAAAAAGAGAACAAACTGTAGCGGTGCTGTATACGTACGTCACTTACAATCTAGTGTGCGAACGAATAGTCGCTCTCATATTTTTGTGTGATGACACGCACACAACGCGAAGTATTGTTTTGATTTTGTTTACTGCAGTTGTGTGCGTAAATTTTTTATGAGACACGGTTTCGTACTCAGCGCAAGCGATTGGCATCTCTCTAGATCTCTATGAGCTCTTACTAGACTGCGCTTATAAAATTTTGTTTGAAGCATTACACGCAAAAAATATAGAAAGTAAAAATAGGATGCTGTCTAATTATGTTTTAAATTTATCAAATGGACAGTTCCATTACACGAAACTTCTGCATTATGGTCATAATGCGGAGTATGTTTTCAAAGAAATCTTAGTCAAGTGCTATAAAGATATGAAAATTATATTTAGGTATTCATGAAATAAAACAAGTAAATCAAAAATTCAGTTCATTTATTGTGACTTAAATTCTAAATCTTATATCACAAAATCTTATGCAAAGACGTGTTTAGGATAGACAAGGAAATAAATTATATCAGGTGTTGCCAGCTATAGTAATTTTTATCTCAAAAACGAAGTGACATTATAAGCACTCTTAATTCAAGCACTGATTTTATAAGCACTCATTTGAAGTAACCTTGGAAAGCAGTGTGGAGCGTCAATATCTTAATTAGAATTTTAATTTAGGTGTTTGTAAAAATACTACGTTTTGCTGGCAACCCTGTTGTTAGTTATTTCTTTTTTACTTCTTAGTCATGCTTGCTACGAGAGCTTTGAATGCGTCTAAGCCTTTCTCGTTTGCTTCTTGGTAGCCTGGAGCTGTGGTCTTAACTGTTTCGTACCATCTGAAAAACCATATAAGTTTAATGAGTTGGTAAACTTTTTGTGATTTTGATATAAATAATAAAAATCGTTTATTTGCTTCATGACAGAATGTACAAATAAGCTTGTATTCTTTAAATTCCCATATAACCTTTGCATATAACCTAGTATAGCTGACTCTACCCACTTCGCTTTGTTGGCGTTAATTGCCGCCTATTGTTAAAGATAAAACAAGGAAAATTACATGCGATGCAGGTGTGTAAACACATTGCGAAAATAATATTAAATTTAAAGTTGAATTTAGCATGTTAATGACTATAATATCTACTCTATCTACTACGCGTCAATTTTTATTTAAATCTGTTTTTACGCGGTATTCAGGCAAGATAGAATAACATTTTCCTCCTACCCAAACTTCGCAATTTCAATAATAAGATTATAACGTGATTATAACAAAGTATAATACTAATTATTTATATCCATACCTGTATGAACTCTAATAATATTATCATTGTATATAATTACATGATAACATTGTAAAGCAGATAAGAGAAATCAACATTATTATCACAACAATTAAACTTTACAGGCGCTATTTTACAAGCATGGTAATAATAACAATGTTCATACAAATTTAGCGATGAGTCAAGTGATTAAATGCTATGCAACTAGCGTGTAGCCTTGCTTCTATAACAGCTATGCGATACTATCATAGTATAGTGTACTATACCAGTAATTGCCATGCCAAGGTTATTGTTATTTCTATTAAAACCTGAATGAACTTATAGTGCTAGACTTAAATATTTTCGAGCCTTAGGTAGGTAGTTATGTTATTATTTAAGTTTCAAACGTTTTGTTCTATTGCATTGTTTTAGTTACAATATAGTTTTATTTTTTACATTAACAGATAATATGTATAATGATAACTACCAAGTACCGGCACACTACAAGTCGAGGTGTAATGATTAATTTTAAATACGTGGTCATTCAATTTTGGAATTTTTTAAATAATGCGGAAATTAGTGAACCAATTTTCTACGGACTGCGGTAATGCTTTTTTTAAAAAGAATAATCTACACCCAAATAACTACAAAGACATAATAATATATCGCCAAAACCTCACCTCTTAACATTGGCGTATTTCTTGAAGTCAACGTCCGAAGCTTCGAAGCTAGAAACAGACGCTACGATGCTCAAGTCAGCGACGGTTAGGTTTGGTCCCGCGACGTATTTCTGGCCTTCGAGGAAGTTGTCCAACATCTTCAGAGCGTCTTCCACCTTGGCCAGCTTTTCCTTGTCGGCTGGAGCGCCGCCGAACACTTGGGGATACTGAGGAAGATTAAATATATAAATATTTGATATTAATTCATGTTTGAAAAACGAGTTCATTAACCGCCCCACGGTAATTTTTTTTTCTTTTCATTCAAAGTTTTTCAAAAAGTTAACAAAATATATCCTTTTGCAGAAGGAAAACTTATTAAAAAGGTTCATTGCGAGTTTTACAACTTCTGAGTTGATAAATTTAAAGAATTGAATAAATAATTGATCGTGAGACGGGATTCCTAGAACGCTAGGCCACCAACTGTATTACTATAGTATAGTGCTATATTATTACAGTTGATGGCATTATGATTTAAATAAGTAGGTAGGTAGTTAATAGTTATTAAAAGTGGTTTGCCCTTGAGTTTGTACATAATATTAATAATGATAAATAATTATGACATCTAATAGGTAATTATGAAACTGCAAGTCATGGCTATCACGCTCAACTTTATGCCGACTGTTGCTGTATAGCTGATAATGATTTGCAGAAATTGAAAATGTAGCTTATTTGTTATCTTTATCCAGTTACTATCTGATTACTGACCACAGTAATGTAATACTATCTCTGACAATATTTAGTTATTGCGAATGACAAAATTAATTTTGCTGTTTCAAATAAAAATATAATAATAACGGAAGTGATTTCAATAGTAGTAGTAATAGTCACTTAAGTTCGAAAATCGCGGTCAAAATTACACCACAGATTATAGCCAGTTATACAGAATCGCATTGACAAGCGTACCACAGAATATTAAGCCAGCTAAAAATATAAATAGATAACTTACAAAATAGTCGCTAAATCTCTGATACAGGTTGCCAATGTCGAAGTAAAGACGCATGTCGACAAGGGCCCTCGCTTTAGGGTCCTCTGGGTACAATGTGGAGCCCTTGCCATACTTGTTAGCGAGGTATGTGATGATGGCGCGTGATTCGTAGATTGAGAAACCATCGTCCACCAATGTTGGTACTGTGTGTTGTGGGTTGATCTGGAACAATGATAAATAAGATGTTATTGATGTTATATTGTGGGGCCCCTTAGAAATACGCTCTACACTTGTTCAGGATATACCTATTTAACGTAATTCAAGGGACCAAAACTTACAACATAAATTGGCACAATAGTTTTATTTTTTAAGTGAAACTTCTTTAGGCGCGTTTAGAGTAAAATTTCAAAGTCGCGTCATGGAATAAGGCGACGATTTTGGTATCTTTGAATCTTGCCAAAGTAATTTCACTTCTGACACGTGTGCTCAGCGCAAACGCTCTTTTTATTAAAAACATCTCTCACTTCTCAAGTTATAAGCTATGTTTTAATTAATTGCATGTGATTAATTTAAAATGTAGAAAAAACATTTTTGTAATAAACTAGCCAATCATGGTGGTTTCGTCCTCGTTGAGGGCTGAGGCAGTATAAAAAAAAACATAAAACCTGTCACTCAGTAGGAAAGTAACTATTATTATTAGTACACCCACTGAGCTTTCTACTGGTGAAAGTTCCGTACACACCATTATACATTAATAAAACATTAAACAATCAAGCTATATTAAATTATAAGTCAACTGCATTTAAACTCATTTTAAACTGTCCCAAATAGTAAAATGTGGTCAGTGAGCTAATTCCAAAGCTCAAAGCTTGTAGAAGCAATCGAGATAGGAATGTTTGATACCGGTTCAACTTGGTACCTATTTTAGTTGCGTAGTTACTTGGTACTAACTGTAACTGTACATTGAAATTTGTCGAAGTAATTTCTTGTTGTCTAGTCGACTGAATAAATTAAGAGCACTTTTCTACAGAAGTTTTAAATACTAACGTTCAAACGGTTAATTACTCGCTAAATAGTTGTCACAGGTTTATCGTGTTAAACCTATTCAGATAATAAAATCTGTAGTATTATGTAATGGAAAATAAATAACTACCATATTTTTTAGTTCAATGAACTCAGCGTTGAATTGCCTCACACATGCAACACTAGACCTTCGTTTTACGGCAGAGGAATTTTGGCACTGTTACGAGTAGATTAAGGCGAATTTCCCACGGACGAAATAAGTCATTTGTTTTTTAACAGAACTGGGGGGTGAGACTAACGGCAGAGAATAGAATAAACGCTAAGGAATAGAAACTGCTATCGCTAATTTTTGACATACGGTCATGATATTTTAGTAATGGTTCGGTCACACTACCCACGACGACGACGACCACGACCAAAATTTTCATCCAGACAAAATTGTTTCAAAATAAAATATTAAAATTTCCCGTCATACTGATACTCGGAAAGAAAAAAAAATCGAGTACAGTTAATATAAAAATAGGTTTTTTGCGATTTTCGCCGAGACGGTAAGTTAATCATATAATTACTTAATGATCTAAGCCAGGACGACAGGAAATTTTAATATTTTATTTTTAAGTGTGTTTTTCACAATTTTGTTAAATTGCGACTGGATGAAAATTTTGTTTGTGGTCGTCTTCGTCGTTGGTAGGGTGAACAAATCCTTAGCGAAATATCGTAAGCTTTTGACAATTAGTATCGCTAGCGGATTCTATTCCTTTGCGTTTTGACGTTTGTCTAAGCGCTCTGTTGGTAAAACGCACACCGCAAATTATAGTGGGTTCGAGATCAAAATAACGCGAATTCTGTTTTTGCTTTGGCATTGACATCATGGGAAGTCATTACGAAACATCTGCTGGAGAATACTAATGAATAATGATACACGAATTTAATGAGTTTCTTCGCAAGGAAAATTTTAACAATATTTAGGGTATTTGAACGGAAAAACCTAAGATTGTTTGTACCTTTTTTGATTTATTTGAATACAGGTATATGAGAGCTTTAAATTGTTGATAGCCGAGAGGTATAATTTCTGGGAACTTTATTTCACACGTCACATTTCGAGCTAAATAGTTTCCGTTCGCACTAATATACCTACTTAGTTCAAAACATAGTCGCTGTCGCTGTCGTGTCTCTATAGGTCTCTATGCATCTTTAAAACTACGCAACGGATTTTTAAGCAGTTTTTTATAGATAGAGTGGCTCAAGAGGAAGGTTTTACAGGACGTAATATAACTAATAGCCTAATAGGTACTATCACAGACTAATAATAATATACTACGTATACAAGTACTATCATAAAATGTTTATACAAAATGAACGCAGCCGCGGGCCTAGTAGGTACCATATAAATATAAATGACCAAAAAGAAAACAAGCATAAATAAAGTAACGGAAGAATCGATAAACGCTAGTCGCTAACGTTATCGATTTTCCAAGTTCAAGTCACGCAACTGGAACATTTTGTAATAGCTGTGGTAATAGTTATTACTTATATTTGGATCCTGATTGCTGACATATCCTGTGAATAATAACTTGTAGAAGGAAATAGTTTTATTGGTATTCAGCTGACCTAGTTTGTTATTTACATAGATAATATTATAACGTCTAACACACTCTGCATTGAAAATTTACTCTGTCAAGTATCAACTCAAAGAATAAACTGTTTATATTTTACTTGAATCACATAACCACAATCTGTATGTAACCCTACCCTAACCCTCCTGGCAAAATTAGGAAATTTTAGGAAAAAATAAAATGCTGTTAGTTATATTGTGCATAGTCATACTTTTTAATTGATAGGTAATAAAGACATAGTTTTGATAAAATACAATAACAAAATCGGTTTATCCGATTAAACAATATAGTTTAATTTATCGTCTTTATAGGTAAAATTCAAAATTGTATCGTATTACGTATGTACAGTAAATTGTCATGACCTTGGTCATGACCTTGGTCATGACTCATACATAGATAAATCTCAGACCACAGATTACTAAATTGTTTTTAAAAACAACATTACAAAGATTACATTATACACCTACACATTATCAAAATATTTCTGTTAATTATAGAAATAACCCTAAAATGCTCACAAAAAATTAAAAGCTTCTTAATTATCTCACCTTCAAGTACTCAGGCTTCAAGTGTTCCCCATGGTGCAAGTCCACGAGTTTGAGGTTCAGGTTGAGGTTCAGGGCGCGCGCCGCCAGCAGCACGGAGCGGCATGGCGCAGATCCGGGCACGTAGTAGAGATCCATGGGCATGCTACAGCAAAACATTAATTTATTTATTTATCTACCGCACTTTGCCAGCGTGATGGATAATGGCCTGAACGCTGATAGGAGCCATTGGGAACAAAATATATAGGCTAACGATGGTGATTTGTTGTTGTTGTTGGGCTGGTACATTTTAACGCGAACGCAATGATGGTTTGCAATTCAATTTGAATACCAAAACACAATACAAGTTAATAACTAATTGAATCAATATGAAAAAAGGTGGAACTTTTCAGCCTCTACAAAATTATTTTTAAACTAAAAATTCCGTTCATACGTTCTAAAACATCGTTCATAAGTACCTACTGTGTACATATGACGTAAATCGTAATCGCTGATGCTGTTTTATTTTATAGTAGGTAGTCAGTTAACATTTTGTTTGAAAACAAAACCATAGTTTCAATAAAATTACGATTCTAAACCACAAATTGTTCCATTCAGTGATATTAGGCAACAGGTTCGCAGGAAATTAGCTTTTAGAGCTTGCTTGACCGAAACTTTGCCGAAACCGGTTTCGTCTGTTTTCGAACTTGATACTTGTATACCACAATAATCATAATCTAGGTACATAATATTACCTATGAATTATGATGTATCACAAAAAAACACGCTGGGAGCCTTCTATCTATTGAGATTGTTTATAATTTAGAATAACGTTTGATTTGGTTGGTTGGTTTGTATTTAAAATCTACTATCTATCGTTAAGTTCAATGCTGAAATAAAATAATATATTCCTATATATAGGTATGTAATATGTTCACGCCCATTTTAATTATTATAATGTTAAAAAATAAAAATTTGTATGTTTCTCACTCAGAGGTTTCTCATTATCTAATGACATCATGGCTTCATTATGGTAATTACTATTTCAATATTGTCATCCTGTGTTGCTAGTTTATTTTACAATTTTCTATTATTTAATTGTAGGTATAAATCGTACCTACGCGGTCACGGATTCAATTGAATCCTCTAGAGTCTAGGTCATTAGTAATTACATTACAATTTACAATTACTATGAATGCGGAATCGTGGCTTTGTCCAGTTGTATTGAAGGATAAAAGTCCTTGAAAAAAATCGATTCGTTTGATCAAAGCGACAAAAAATTGCATAGATTTGACAGGTTAGAAAAAACAGATTGAAAATTTAAAAACATCATTATTTATTTGCCATTATAGGTCATGTTTAGCATAATATATCTGTTTGGAAGATGAAAAGTTTAATAAAAAATCAAACATTTTAATATTTTTTACTCTAAGATTTTTTACATATCAATATTCACATTTCTACTAATAGGTAATTATGTTTCCAAATTAGGTACCTATTCTATTAATTTATTTTAATACTCACATTAATTATGTATTAGGTAACAGCCAATAAATTATTATACTAATTACAGACCCATAGAATATATTCCTTACAGACTCACTTAAAGGAAGATACATACCTATTCGTCATCTTAATCAGTAGGTACTTATATTATATTACTTATATTATGTCTGTTAATTATTATGCTCAAACATATTTCGTGAAGTCAAACCATGTCTAGAGTTTTTTGAACCTTGAAAAAATTCTTATGCGTGGGAAATAATAAGGTTTTTTTTAATTTATTACTCACGCAGAATGGTTGTTGCCTTTCACTATTTCGAAGGTAGATCTAAGAGGTAGATAAAACTTCATGGTATAAATTTTTAGTAGCTAGGTATAGAAAAAATAATATTAAAAGTGAGCATGAATTATTATACTCGCTTAGTTACTAACAGTCAATTAAAAATATTTTTATAATATCTATTAAAGTCTAGATGACCCGTTAAATTCACCTACAAAATATAATTAGGAATTAAGGTACCTAACTAGCTTAATTTCAATTGAGACAGACGTAGCTTTGATATCTATTCACAATTGGTACCTAACTACTTGATTGGTTTGTATAATTTTTTCATATGAGTACGGTCACAGAATAGTTAATGTACGGTCTAGGTAATTTATTTTATTTCGCTACGATGCATCGTCCGGAGTCCGGACGCCAGAGATAAAAAGTACATATTTTGAATTACCTACATATTATGCAAATCAAGAGATGATAATGCTGTATGCCGGCAATAAATACACAGTTATATCTGACGATAATTTAACAGTGAAAATTGAATCTTGGTTAAATAATTAACATCGTTCCTCTAAAGAAACGATATTAATTCCAAGCTTAAACAAGCCTAAGCTTGGAATTTTACATTATATACAGTTTTCTGAAGATACAATTTAAGTTTCTCTTCTTTTCAGTGTGGTTCGGAATTCAAAGTACTTATAGTTTTTTGGTGCTTTGATTATGAAAAACTTAACCATAATTATGTACCGGTAATTAATTATTCTAACTAGTTTATAATTAAGTATTTTAATACAAAATCGCCCTTACTCACAATATTTAAAGGTATTTGAAATAATTATTTTAGTAAAAGCTCATAAAAGCTCATGTAGGTAGGTACTTAAAATATAGAAAGTTCCAGAATGTTATAAGCTGAAGAATACCATGTAACCGTTATTAATCACGAACATTTTTGAAAATCGGATAACGTTAAACTTTCTTAAAATTCAAATCAATTCAATTTTACGCTTGTGATTTTCCATAGCATTCGAAATTGTTACCTGATACGATCCAAAAACACAATACACGATTTAATTACAAATTGTCACGCGACTAATAATTATTTTTACACTTGTTAATTAAAAATTTCACAATGGTAACACTGGGAACTTACTTTTTTATGTTTTAGCGGGAACACGACCGACTGTACGAAAAGCGGAGTGATTGTAAACTGTTGTGGGGGGAGATTGTCAGATTTATACCACGGCGCCGCGTATGACGCATTATACCAGTTATCCCCATGATAGGATTTCATTAAATTGGACTGCTATGGAATGCAACAGTTTTACAGCAATTATAACTACCTACTTGATGCTAAAATTAGAGTAGGTACCTATGTGAGAACCTAAGTACTTTATATTATATGTACTTATCCATAGATATCTTTATAATTTACAGACATGGACACACGATTATGATTTTGTAATCATAGAATACGTGGCTTTATTTCTCTTTAGCAATTTCCGCCAAACAACTTTTTTCAAATGATACATATCCTTGGTATCTACGCAATTCGAAGACTAACCGGTGATTATAAAAATTATACCCAAGTTTATTTGAAAAAAAAAAATGGCTTAGCTAGTTAATTTCAAAATAGATGAAACTTCTTAGGCTAAAACCTGCAAGTCATAATAAATTAACAAAAACGTATGTTTGTGACAGGAAAAATTCCACGTGAAATTAATTTATCATTCACAATTATTTTATCTACTCGTATCGTAAGGCAAATACATATTAGTAAGATAGTAATACACAGTAAACACTTCAAACTTACTTATCACCTAACTTACCTACCTTTTATTACCTATAAGTATTATAATTTGTATCTATCACCATTCACCTCTATACCTTTAAGCTATATATAGGGCTATATCCATATCGAAGTTAATCGAAATCTATAACATTCAAATGTGTAATACATGTAACATACAAATTTAGCCGATATGGTAAAATTAATTTGTAGGTGTTTAAAATACTGAAACATACCTACGAGATCTGACTAATGGGAAATCCCACTAGAATAGAAGGATAAACATTTGTTCTCGTATGACAACATTTACTTCTCATCCGACTTCGAAAATGGTGTGTATCGTCAATCGTCATACGTGAATTGTATTTCTTGTAATCATAATGGGTTTTATGATTTTGTCATACCGGAGTCCGGAAATAGGAACCTCTCTCTGAGTCTCTGGTCTCTAATAAAATTTAAAAAAAATTATTAAGTTCAACACAGGTCTTTGCATAGACAAAATATTATATTCCTTAAAAATGTTTTAAAACGTTCATAACTTAACTTTGTACAAAACCAACTACAAACTCTAGCTGTACAGTTTTCACTTGCGTCATATATGAGGCATACATATAAGCTAACAGTGAAAATTTATTCGTAGCAAAATATATTACTTTTGCTTACAGAACACAAAAATGTTTTTTTTTCTATGACCTGAGAATAACTAACATGACATGTTATCGGAGATCATTTTTTTATCTCAGAGGAATTTCTGCATATTGTTTATTTTTCATGTAAAAGAAATACTATTACCATCCTGAACCTAGATAACTAAAAAATAATGAAATAAAAAAATGGAGACGCGCCAGACCGCGAAGGACAGCGGCAGCGGTACGAGTTACGACCTCGGCTCCTTAAAAAAATGTGACAAAATTGTCATTTCACGATGCGTTAACAAAACAAACGATTTTGTCGTATGTTTTGTTATCTAGTCAGTTTATCGTTTATCGAAGCTTTATACATAGAAGTTAGAATTATTGTACGACTACGTATTTATAACTAACTAGCGGTCCGCCCCGGCTGCGTATTGCCAAACTGTATACTGACCCAGACGCCCATAGTCTGTACTGAACTACGTCGCGCTTATTGAAAATTGGAGCAAAGTATATACGAGCTCAGACCAATCTGAGTAGGTATGCACTTTGCTCGCTTGTATGTAAAGCAAACTGTGACATGCGAATATCTGTAATTGGATTGGCTTTAGTTAACTGCCGCACGAATTTGTTGGAAATATTTATATTTTTAGTTAGCTAGGTAATGTAAGATTGTAATTCCAAAATATTATCGTTAGGAAACTTGTAGTTTTTTAGTTATTAATTTTTAAAGTTAATAATTTTTTGTGCGAAAAAAGTGCATTTATAGAAGCACTTTAGAATAGGTAACACCTCAAAACGGGGGGAGGGGAGGGGGAGGGGTAAAACCCCCCCTGTGAAGGGGGGGCGCGGAGCCCCCCCCCTTTATTTTATATTATTTTTTTTAGGTTGAGGTTGATTTCACACTTTAAAGTACCAATTTAGTGTAGGTTACACCTCAAAAGTTTAAACCTACGTAGTTTTTTTTTTGTTTGAGTGGGAATCGCCCTAAAGTCGCTTCTGGCACTCGCCGGCCGCTGCCGCGGCACGCTCGCTTCGCTCGCTCGGCTCGTGCGGCAGTTCAAATGTTAACCTAACACGATCGTCGCTTCGCTCCTCGCTACCTATTTAGATATTAAAAATAAAAGTTTAATAGTTTTTTAACCTACCTACGTAGATTTTTTTTTGTTTGAGTAGGAATCGCCCTAAAGTCGCTTTTAAAAACGATTAACTTTTACTTTTAGTATTCAAATAGGTAGCGAGGAGCGAAGCGACGAGCGTGTTAGGTTAACTCTTGAACTGCCGCACGAGCCGAGCGAGCGAAGCGAGCGTGCCGCGGCAGCGGCCGGCGAGTGCCAGAAGCGTCTTTAGGGCGATTCCCACTCAAACAAAAAAAAAAATGTGTGCGTGTACTAGTGTACACACGTAAGAAGTGAAACTTCTTTATGACCTTATTTTTCAAAAAATAATTTACTATATACAACTTTACAGAAATACGTCGAATCACGCGTGGTAGGGATAAGAAAAAGATGGCGCGTAACGGAAAAATGTCACGCGAAACGAACAAATGTTACACTAATTTTTTATCCGACCCCGTTAAAGAAGTTTCACATGGACGTCTGGACTCGTATGTATTTTGCTCAAGTATTTTAAAGCAAAATGTATTTCGATTCAGACACGCTCTGAATAGGTATACAGTTTGCTCTTCAACTATAAAGGCAAACTGCGATCGAACTCAGAGCAACCCCGGTCTGGGTCAGTATACAGTTTGGCAATACGCGCCCCGGCTTCGCCCGTGGTACATATTTCGCAATAAAAGGTAGCCTATGTTCTTTCTCAGGGTCTAAAGATTGTCTGTGCCAAATTTCATCAAAATCGGTTAAGAGGTTTATGCGTGAAAACAATACATACATACATACATACATAATTACAAACTTTTCCTCTTTATAATATTAGTAGGTATAGAAGTATAGACTAGCCCCGCGATTTCATCCGCGCGCGTTAAGAGGAGGCTCCCTTTCTCATTTCTGGCACTGAGAGACCGGTTACGGTACTAGACGCTAATACAGCCGTAATAAAGTTGAATATCGCGTGCGCTCTTTGATCGCGTTCGAGCTCGAAAAGTAAGTCTCAATTCTTATTTCGTTTATAACTAAAGTAATAATTGATCTAGAGAAAAAATATCTTGGTCTTCAATAGTAAACTCTATTTTCTTACTGTTAACATTTATTTTAGACATAAAGTCCAAGTAAATCTTAAAAAAAATGTAATAATCCTTAAAAAAGGCATCATTTTTGAATAAAAATTGAATCGAGCGAAAATGTTACAATTATGTTTCTGTCTTGTACATCGAAAGAAAAAGACCCAATAAATCATATACTAAATTTCCATTTTGATTGTATGTGTGACTGTTTCAGAATATTGATGCAAATTCACATAAAATTTAGGGAGCTTGCCCTTAATGAGTTTTTCCTTTTAATCCTAATGTTCCTGTGGGAATATCTGTATAAAAAATAGCCTACATTCTCCTTATAACAACAGCTTTCAATCAGTGAAAGTAAATGATTGTTCATCTAAAATCTACTACCTGGTTGTTACGTTTGGAATGTTCAGATAAACAATCGCATCAAATAATAATTAATCTATGCAAATATGTATCATCGCATATGTGTTTGTTTCACCGTTTTATTCTCAGGTACTGCTTGTTACAATTGAAAAAATATATCTAAGTCGAGATAGTCTATTTATCGAGGAAGCCTAATAGGATAGAAGCAGGACACGGTTAAAGTTTAACGATTATCAAACTGTGGTTTATCTATTAGTACCTGCAGGTTCCTTACTGTTGGTTTGTAGTAGGCATCTGTTTATTTTACAGTCCCGTAAAATAAATAAACGTTTGAGTTTGAACATTGAACTGTGGTCACAGCAAAAAACAAGTCCGATTATGAGCTTGCTCATGATTGGTATTCAATGCATATAATATCATAAACTTAAATTATAAGTGATTAGGTGGTTTTACAAAGAAGTTGGAGACGCAGAATGACGTCAAAATCACAGTTCCTTTAGGGTAATGGACATTAGTGGATCCATCCTTAGTAATTAGGTATCTAATGTTTTACATTCTGTTTGCTATATTCTAATTCTTTTGTTAGACGAAATTGATCCGCGGTCATCGTCCAGACAGTATCAAGTTGCACAGTATCCATCCTCAAAGGAGTCACATCCGTGACGGAAAACAATGGACCCCTGATGAAATTAAATTACTTCCCATTTTGAACTTTATCTCCATAGATATGAAAGTGAAATTGTATTAAATTAGGTGTTAATTTTCTAAATATCGTTTTCTCTTTGACGGAGATAGTCTTTCTCTTGTTACTATTGTTGAAAGCGTGGTTGAAAGGTTCGTTAGCGCTTCTGTGTGCTAACAATTAATGAGGTAAGTGAGTTCTGTTTGGTTGAAGCAAACGAAAATAAATTAGGTATTAAATCAAATAAATAGTAATTATGGGTCTCCAAGTACATGAATCCAGGGAAATTACAGATCCTGTGTTTTAATTTATAATAAGTATCTCCACCTTAAAAGCTGTTTGATTTAAGGTTGGTTTTTTAACATTGAAAACAGAATCTTTATTTTTTAATATGCAAGCACCTACATATATGCAAAGTTTAAACGCATCCTTTAAAAGTACGAAATAGATAGTTAAAAAGTTTTGTGATTTGGACAGACTGCTTCCATTACCTACCATTTATTTCCTGTTTATGATACTGATATCTTTTTCCTCATATAAACAATAATATAATTAGCAACGGGATATATTCCTGACAAATTAATTAGATAATCATTATAATCGTACCCACAATCGTATCGAAACTAGAGCGTGTTTAGATATTTATTAAATACATAATAATTGCATGGAATTATGTCAGACAAATCAAATAATAATAAACTATTTTATTTTTTATTAATCTTATAGCTTTGTTACAAATATTTTTATTTGTATGGTTTTAGTTGTGGTTTTAGTTATTAATGAAAACAGAATATATCACTCCGTAATAAATAAATATCCGAATAACCTATTCGAACCTATCGAAACTACTCATCCGAGGGGAATTCAACATAGAAAAAGCTTATAATATGCTTTGTAGAAGTTATTAAAGTAGGGACAAAAAGGGACAAGTATTAAAATTTAATGATAAGGTAACAAAAAATTAAGTTTGTTTTCGAATTACTTGTTGGTTTTTGGACAGAAAACCTGTTGACATTGAGGGTGACGTTGACAGATGACATAAGTGTCATATTTTTAAGATGGTCGAGTTCTGTGAATGAATCTATCAATTACAACTTTCTTTTCTAACATTAAAATAAGTGATCAACAATGAATTAGAAAAGTGGTGAATCAATTTGATCTGTGTTACATTTTTTATGTGTTCTATTCGAAATGGGCGACAGCAGCGACTCTGAAGAGTTCTACGACGCTGAAGACTTCACACCCAATAGGGGATCGAAGTAAGTGCTTATTAGAACGATATCCTATTAATAATTTGCTATATCCTTCCCATATTCGTTGAGCGTATGTTTACAGCCGCTGTTGAGCTTGACCTTTATCGTGTAACTGTGTTGTGTCATTAATTTGAGGGTGTTTTTGTAACAAGTTGGACAGGACAACAATAGGTGTAAGTACCAGATGTTGCACCTGCCTTGAACGTCCTTGGCGTATATTGCAGACTAATTATTGATAAAAACTATAATTTCTAGTGATGCAAGCCTTGTTATGAACTTATTTTGATGAACATCTGTAGGTTTTACTTAGTTCTTTTGCTGCTTTTGTGAAACTAGGTTCTGCTCTGCAAGTTTTCACAATGTATAAAAGTGCTATTTTAAAGTATATTGAAAAAAAGTGAGTCACACAGATTAGTATTTCAACATTTTATAGAGATATTTTCTAAGTAAATTATATTATTTTGTCATATTACATAGTGGATATCTTAACAATATCTTCTATTTCTTTGTTCTGATAAAATATGTCAATTTTATGGGTATTCATTGAACATATAAAAATATCTATATCTCTTGCATTGCACAAATCTTAATAGAGGTGCATTTTCTGCATGGAAATAGCTTAAACAACAAACTCATAGATTAATTAATTATACTATATTACTGTCTACTTCTTTATTCTTTATACTTACTACTTTGATAAATTTTCATTTATTTTTATAAGTATCCAAATTAAATTTAAATACTTTTAATATCTTTGCTAACAAAACCATTTTCTCTTGTACCAGGAGATCATCACTCTGCAAGAGTATAAGCATAACAGACAACTCGAGTGGCTCGGACAAGGAGAAAGAGAAGCCAAGTAACAAAGCTGAAGATGAAGCTGTTGCCACACGGACCAAAGAGACACCGGTGGACGAACATTCCTCTGTTAAACATGTGAGGAACTTTTTGTTTTGTACTCTAAATTATTTGTACGAATATTGAATGTAGATTTACTTAGGGCATGTAATTTTCATTTGTTATAAGTGGCCCATTTAGATACCTTTTTAGCAGTTGCATAAAATGTACAAAGTAATATTATTTATTAATGGAAAATATTAATAAAAGAAAATATTGATTCTCACTAGTTGTTGAATTAGATAGAAATTTAATTCAAGCACAACATTTAGATGTATTTTTTTACAGCCTTTTTTCAACATTAAGGCCTAATTTGCAAAAAATACAATCAAAGTCATGTTAATTATTTACTGTTCAATGTTACACTCTATGAACCTGAAAAAATGACTTAGTATTTCTTTTAATCATATCAATTAATTTACTTAACAGGTGGTACAAGGTCGTCGCAGGTTCCAGGAGCTACGGAGATGCATGCAAACAGAGGAAGAAGACGAACCTGACGTTCCACAACAATC
>CAJQZM010032349.1:0-35495 GCA_907164665.1 Colias nastes | reverse complement strand
TACATCCAATCTATGTTGGAATTGCCCAGGGTGGGTGCTAGGGACGGCACGCTGGTAACATCTGGTTCTTCTGGACCGGCTTCGAGGACTAGAATCTGGAAGTAAAAGAGACTTGATTTTTTTATTGGGTTTGACGACGTAATAGTGTATCGAAAAGTGGTGATCATTGTACTGTATTTTGAAGAATGCATAAATAAGTGGATCTGAAGAATGTTGTTTTATTTAACAGTCTAATATACTTTACATTTTAATTAGTTACATCTAGAAGTGACAATGAAAAGTATAACATAAATTTTTAGACGATGGTAATTATGAGAGTCTGTTAATAATAAATATAATAAGAACCACAGATGCAACCATGATATGAGACTCAGGTTTAGAGCACTTGAAATAATTATGATTCGTATAAATATTTTAAACCACGTTGTTAACATTGTCTGTTTTAAATAAATGTTCTTTCGCTTAGCTTAGTCAACTTAACATTGAAATTACGAAATTTAGGAAGGTAAAATTATTTTTTCACGATGACTAAAATTGTACGATTATTTAACCCTACATAAAACCTTATTCTATTATTTTGCAGAAACACAACATACAAAGTAGTTATATCACCCAAAAGTTTATATACCGGCAAGTTTCAGGTGTAGCAAGTTTGTAAACTACGGCCAGAGCAATTAATATGAAAAATGATAGTCGACCTTCCCGCTCTCAAGTTTGATTGGGTTTTAACTGCCAAATGAATCACCGGTGACCCAGGCTCTTTATTGATTACTATGTGCTGCTCGTGACTTTGTCCGTGTCAGATATTATACGTGTATGTATAATATTATATTAGTAACATTTCGCCCGCGACTTCGTGTGGTCAAAATAAATTGCCATATTTCACTGTCTAATCTCCTAACTATTTCTAGACAAAAAATCATATCATAAAATTGCCGCCTTGCGACGTGAAAGAAAGACTAACAAACAAACATACCTTGGCATTAAAAAATAGTTTCACAAGCAGCAAAACGTTCAATATGAATAAAAACAAGACACGGGCAACTTATGCTTTTTATATTTTTATCTAGATTACGATTTACCATTGAATGTTGTAAAGTTGTGTTAAATGTTCGAGAATATTGCATGAAAATACCAAATATAATATTTGCTTTTAAAAAAAAAGATTAAAACAAAAGCAAACTTATTTACAGCCAGACATAATTCCGATCATTTTTAAATTATTTTTAACCTGTGCTCTATGAGAAGCGCGCGACCGGCGTCAATAAAAAATTCATGTTTTCGGCGACGCGCACCATATTTCAATTCATTCTTTTTTAAAAGTTCAAAGCGCCGCGGCCGGTGACAATGCCAGTGTGTAGTGGCCAGTTTGAATATTTAAGTTACTTTTAGTTGCTGTCAAAAATTTTAAAAAAGTTTTTTTGAAAATAGAATAGATTTGAAAGTGACATTTAGCGAAAATAATACGTCAAAAGCGAGATACAAATTGCTTTTTGCAAGTTTTTATTCAGTTGTTCCGAGTATTATATTTTGTAGGTCATAGTTATATTTCAAATTGTTATTCTACTGACATTAAATATATTACCTGTGTAAATTCCTAGTATTCCAAAACTCATTTCAGCTACTATGTACTTTACACTTAAACATAAACGGTACTCTTAGATAATTTCACGTAACAAACTTATATAATTACTCTTTTTCACAATACAAAGCCAATTGATGCGCAACCTTCTTTGTTGTTTATTTCGCGTTGAATCAAACAATATTAGTACCCAGTAAACATTTTCCTACAAAAAAAAACTAAAAAACAAGAACAAATGAATACATTTCATCTGTTAGCTCGTTGCTGCCACGATTCCCAGCACTTTACGATAACGGGGTAAACAAGCGATATTCCATTTTTATACCATTTTACACATTTTTACATGCACTTGGGGCATAACGTTCAGGATCGCGATATAAAATGGAAACAATGCTGCGAGTGGTGTTTTAGTGCGAAAATTTTGAAGGGGTTTTGTTTTGAATAATGTAATTTATCTTCTACTTGCTGCGCCTCGCGGTTTCACCCGCATTTCTCCGCTCCTGTTGGTCTTAGCGTGATGATATATTATAACCTATAGCCTTCCTCGATGAATGGGCTATCTAACACCGAAAGAATTTTTCAAATCGGACCAGTAGTTCCTGAGATTAGCGCGTTCAAACAAACAAACTCTTCAGCTTTATAATATTAAGTATAGAAGTATAGATTTACTGAATTACAGAATACTTATCAGTACTAAGGTAACTAAAATTCTGTATTGGTTTTTCTTGTTGCTTCATAATATACGACTTTTCCTATACTTAACGAATAACTTAAAATTAAACTCGGATCGCTCTATTGTAGTTGCATACTACATAGTATAGAAACAATGTATTATGGGAAATGTACATGACATCGTAACGATTACATAATACTAATTGTAATTATCACGTGGGAATATCGGCTCATTACTTATTACATGTCTTGTTTACGAGTATTGTTCACTTTACATAGAGTTTGCATTTTATTTTCAAATGGTTATTATTATTTTTTCATATTATACAAATATCGGAATATTTATTTATTTTGATTTATGTTATTTTAACACACAATTGAGTACTATTACAAATATAAAACACTAGCTGTGCCCGCGGGTTTACCCGCATTACTCCGCTCTTAGCGTGATGATATACCTACCTTGTGAAATAATTATTCTTTTCGGGCCCGTGGTTCCTGAGATTACCGCGTACAAAAAATCTCTTCAACTTTATAATATTAGTATAGACTAATTAAAAACATTAGTAATGTATGTATGTATGTTAATAATAAAGTTAATTAATTTCAGAACTACCGTACCATCGTCGTCGTTTCAGCCGTGGGACGTCCACTGCTGGACAAAGGCCTCCCTCAAGGATTTCCAGTACGACCGGTCACCGGCGGCCTGCATCCAGCGGCTCCCTGCCACTCGGACCAGGTCGTCTGTCCATCTTGTGGGAGTGACCATAAAGTGAAGTAATATGGGAGTGACTTTGTGAAACTTAGGGCTGATTTTTCAATCCTTGGTTTAAACTTATCCGTCCAATAAAGTATTACACGATAATATTAAAATGTCACCTATACACTGTTAAATACAGGTAATTAGAATTAGTGTCCGACCGAAACTGGTTTCCAGGCCGAAACCGAAACCGAAACCGAATGTTCGGCCGTGGCTTCAGTTTCGGCCGAAACCGAAACCGAAACCGAAACTCACGTGGTCAAGTATGAAATTTCTAAAAATACTGAACTTTGGTGCATTTTACCTATTATTTTGCCTTAATTAGGGCATGAAATGAAAACATAGTATATTAAATTTGTTGTAATCATTTATTTAATATAAAATAAAAAAATAATATTTTTCAAATATTAATAATAACAATTTTAATTTTTATTATTTTTTCAAATTAAGTTCTCAGTAAAATCAGTCATCTAAATCAAACCAGTAATTATTACTGTTACTTTAAATACTTAAGTTTTGGTATTTTGAGATCTTTCTCTTTAATAAAGAGTCTTTAATACTTTGGATTGGTATTTGTACTTAGAAGACTTTAGAATAATCAGTCTCTTTTAGGTACCTCTTATATAAAAATAATAATTATTAATTACTATTACACCCAGTTCCAATCTCAACATAAATAATCAAAAATTGTTTCCACCAGCGTGGGTCAACCAAGAAGCTTATATCTAATACACTGGAGATTTCAGTATGAACATTAACTTGTAACAAGAAAATATGACGTTGAATGACGCCTGTATGTTTTTTATCCCTTTCACACCTAGGTAGTTAGTTAGGTGTGAAAGGGATAAAAAAACATACAGGCGTCATTCAAGGTCATATTTTCTTGTTACAAGTTAATGTTCATAATGAAATCTCCAGTGTATTAGATATAAGCTTCTTGGGGTCAACCAACGTTTTGACAGCGACCGTCAAAGCGTTGCCGAGGAAAACGAAGTTAGGCGAGCGTGAACGTGTGTGAACTAAGTTCACTGAACTTGCGAAATAAGTTTCGGTTTCGGCAAAAGTTTCGGCCGATTTTGGCCGAAACCGAAACTGCGGCCGAAACTTGATTTTTGGCCGAAACTCGGCCGAAACCGAAACCGAAACCGAAAGTTCGGTCGGACACTAATTAGAATACATTTTTGAAATGGTAGTTTAAAACGTTATTCAACGAATAACTTTTAACCAAGGATTGAAAAATCAGCCCTTAGTCGTCATTTAGAAACATGGTTATTTGTTGTTTAGTATTCAATCCCAATGGAATATGTGTGTAGTGTGTACTAAAAAGGAACATAGAAGCTTTGTAGATTAGGAACTACACTATAATATTCTATCTTATGTAAAACGTATTTTTGTAATGATCAGAAATTATTGTCTACAAATGAAATGAATGATGCAAATTTAATTTCAGATTTTTCGCAAAAAGTATTTTGAGGCAGTTTAAATCGTTTAAAAATTTATGTTACATACATAAAATTTTCAATTCTGAAATGTACTTGCAACAAAAAAAATTCTTCCATCAGATATCAAATATAACGATAAGATGATAAAACCATAACTCAATTATATTGTTAATCACTGAAAAAAAATACACTAAGGGTGCTTTTCCACCAATAATGTGCGTACTATTGGTTATTTTCAAACACATTCCTCGCACATTATTGGTGTAAAGGCACCCTAAAATTTGTTTTTCTGAAAGAATTACTGTGAAAATTTTTGTTTATGTTTGTTTGTACGATTGTTTTGACAACGGGTAGTAAATGTTATTTTCACATGCATTCAAAAAAATTTATATTGACATTACACTTTAATATATTTGTATTGTAAATTACACTTATTTGTAAACACTGCATTATTATGATGATAAATAGAGGATGTATAATTATAACAAATTATGTTCAGTGGTGCATGAAATTTCAATTGGCTGTATAACTGTATTACATAAGTAGCAATTCCACTGTAATGTGTAACATTCTGCGTAAACATTGTTTTACAATCAATTGTTATGTGCATTTTTATGAATTTAAATTAGGCTAAAATTTATGAGAAATTTAAAGTACATAGTTGTTTTAAAATATGGTTATCAAATGTTTTTTTTTTCTCAAATACATTATGTAGTTCATTTTATTATGATTTTTTTCGGTTGCAGTTATGTTTCTTTGTATGGTTTCGATAATACGGCAGTGTGTGTACTGCAACTAAAGGATTAATTATTTTACTTATTTAAAAATGTGTTTGCTTTATAATCTGATACTGAACATAGTTACTATTAAAAAAAACTATTATTACTGTTTAGCAAATTACGAGTATATTCATAATGATGTTTTTTCTTATAAACATTAAACTGTAAATAATAATAAAAAACCTTGTCAGATTTAGAACTACCTATCCTCAAAATACAAAATAAAATACACAGAATTTGTGCCATTTTCTTACAGCCCTAAAGAGATATAAAGTAAAATCAATGTCAAGTTTAATTTAGGTTGACCTTGAACTTTCTCGCTCATTGCCTCCGATGGTTACGTAAAGCAGTGCCAAAAATATTGATGTAGAAATATAAATTCCCAAAGGTCATTGTCAAAGTAATTGTATTTGATTGGAGAGGTAGGTAACTAGGTAATGGGTAGGTAAATAGGACATACATTTAGGACCAAATTTGCCCTGGATAACTTAGGCGAGTAACAAATACATAAAGTATTTAATGAAAATACTATCTTTCCTCCGCGGCTTCGCCCGCGTAGTTAAAGGAAAACCATAGTTCAATTTCCCATTGGATTTCCGTGATAAAACCTACTCTGATAAAACCCCTTTTCTCAGGTATCAAATTAATTTTGTGACAAATTTAAATGGTTTAGTAGTTTAGGCGTAAAGAAGAGGCAGACAGATAGAGAAACTTTTGTAACTGAAAGCTACAGAAATTAAAATTAAATTATTATAATATTTTCCATTATATATAGAAAGTCTAGCAACTCATTTAATTAAACTACTAAAAGGCAGTCTTATTGCAACAAGCAATCTCTATCAGGCAACCGTTGAAAACATTTAATTCAAAACGAAAATCGATCAAACATAATAACCTTAATTCAAGTTCTTTCAGGCGAATAATTATTTTCAAAATGGCCACCCATTGTATCGATACTATAATGTTGCAAGTATCATTAACTAGCTAGGTCGTGGGATTTATGCAATAAGAAAATGTTTGAGAAATCATGATTAGTGTTTTTTGTATAATATTGTAGTTAATGATTGTGGTAAACGCCCTTAATTGGAATGTTTACAGTTGATTTAATAGTAGTTAATTATTATTATTAAGATCGCTTATTCAATTTAACGCACGTCAAAATCTCCGCGATCTATTACGATAGATCGCGGCTTGCGCTATCCTTTTACTATGAACAGCATAGGTCCACAGGAGAGCGCCGAGCAACATGTCCTGTCTCTGGAAAGGCTCGCTGCCGACTGCCCTATTATACATTATACTCTTTGCTGCCGACTGATTTGAATTTTGAATCGGGTCGCGCGCAGTGTTTTATAGTACTTTAAAAAAAATTGTAGAAAAATAATAGAGGTACCTTAGTTGATTTTTTAAATTTTATCTTATAAGTAAGACATTCTTTTATTGCAATATATATAAATTATATTCAATTAAGTCAAATATCTTGGTGAAAATAATCATTTTGTCGACTATAATTTCTAAAAAAATTCACATTGTTCGGATTTTAATTTCGTAAGTTAGGAGTCCAAAATAAAAAAATCTTTTAACTAACTATTTTAATAAGGATTTTTGCAGTTAGTTAAAAAAAATTGTGTGTTAGATCTGTCAGCAATTTCAGATATTTTTAGCTTCGAAATTGAAACTAAAAGTGAAATCAAGTAATCATCGGCTCAGTTATCTTGATGGTATTCACAAATACTGTATTAATTGAAAAAAACTCTTAACTAACTACATAGACAATAAAATTTCCTAAAATTATTAGTAATTCATATGTTTGTAAGATAAGTGGTTGATAATATTTAGTAAACTTGATATTATAGTCTAATCTAAACTAAAATTATAAAGCTGAAAAGTTTGTTTGTTTGAACGCGCTAATCTCAGGAACTACTGGTCCGATTTGAAAATTTCTTTCGGTGTTAGAAAGCCTATTTATCGAGGAAGGCTATAGGCTATATATCATAATGCTAAGATCAACAGGAGCGGAGCAATGCGGGTGAAACCGCGCGGCACAGCTAGTATAATGTGATGTGAGGGTCGCGGTTCAAACCTAACCTAACCTACTGAGTCCAATTTGACACTTAAACCTTTCTGTAATGGGCAAGTAAAACAATAGCGAGTCGGTTCTGGCACTCGCCGGCCGCTGCCGCGGCACGCTCGCTTCGCTCGCTCGGCTCGTGCGTGAGGGTCGCGGTTCAAACCTAACCTAACCTACTGAGTCGAATTTGACACTTAAACCTTTCTGTAATGGGCAAGTAAAACAATTTACTTACTGGTAATGTTTATTTTCAGGCAATAGTAAAGGTATAATCACGATTGTATGGGAACCAAATAAAGAGATTATGAAAATCTGGCAATAGTTTATCTGCTATACGTAATACGATTATATGGGTACCAAATAAAAAGATTATGAAAAGTTGGTAATAGTTTATTTGGAAAATGGTACTATGGGAAACAAAAAAAAGTATTCTGAGAATCTGGTATAACTATATCTGGATTATGAGAATACGGGAAACAAAAAAATACTTTTTAAAAATCTGGTTTTGGTGTATCTGGAAATTGATTCATCTGGGAAATTAAAAAAGGAATTTTAAAAAGTTGTCATTCATTACATCTGTCTTTTAAAAGTTCTAACAACCGTTTTCGGGATTTTAAGATTCGGGTAATAGAAATTCGAGTTTTTAATAGGTTACCCAAGTCACGTCAAAATTACTTTTAAAAAATATACCAAAGTCAAATTAAGGAATAACCACAGTTGACAGATATATACGTACATACAGTTAGGAAACTAAGCCCCTGCGATGAAATTATGACGTAAGCACTGTTATAGCTATATATATATTATACCTTTTTGATATTATAAATAAATAAATAAATAAATAAATAAAATCTTTATTTTGCTTTAAACATGGTATTCAATGGTGATACAATTATATTAATAAAGCACAAACATGTTCAGCCAATACAAGCATGCAAAAATAATTACCATAAAGGAGTTAATGGTCCGTTCGGGTTGAACTTTCCATGAACTCCTTTATGGTATAGAAGTTTTTTTCATTAAGCCAAATAAGAAGATGTTTTCTAAATTTATAATCATTACACGTCTTTAAGTTATTTGGCAGATGATTGAATATTTTAACGGCCATCCCCACGCAACTTTCCCTGTATTTGACGATACGAGGGTTCTCTCGTAAAATTAATTTATTCGGATCCCTTCGTGATCTCGAGTTTAGTTGAGAGGATGTTTTAAACAAACTACTATTTCTAAAAACAAACATACACAGTTCAAAAATATATAAACAAGGTAGGGGTAATAAACCAAGCTTTTTAAATAAGGGTCGACATGATTCAGTGGGTGCTATATTTAACCGACTTCAAAAATAAAGGAGGAGGTTATCAATTCGGCCTGTATATTTCTGTTTGCTTTTTTTTCACAGTCGATTTTGTGGTAATTTTGAGATTAAAACTCGTTAAAATACAAAAATGGTGTTGCCTAAATATGAATTTACAAGAAGAAACAATCCGAATTAATACACCTAGTAAAAGTAAATACGTTTTTATCAGTGCTATATTTCGAAATCTTGTTTTGTTATGGACGCCGAAGGTTATTTAATGTACCTAAATTATTTATAATGCTTGATATTTGTATTATACATATATTCAATAATTATTTTAAACCAGAATTTACAATACTTGTATGTAGGTATACCTACTAAATTATTTTTAAAATGATAAATTAAATTAAATTAAAAAACACAAAATATTATGCAGAAATAAATTAAAATTATTATTATACGAGCATAGAACCTCCACCTTTAAGAAAATAGTTTGACAGGCTTAGTGCTTGACAAAGTGGTGACGTCACGTATCGATAAAAATACAATAATTATAATATCTATCTTTTATGTATTTATGTTTTAACATTTTGGTGAAATATATTATTATTTCAGTTTAATTTGAACACGTGCTTGTAGATAAGTTGATTTCGGCGATCATTTTAAAAATGCCACGTACTAATTGCGCAGTATTCGGTATTCAGTATTCCACTATACCAATTGTACCACCAGATGATTTTGTTCAATATGTCGAGAAAATGGATAACATTTTCGTTGCTGCTTTAAGAGAGAACACATAAACTGTAAAGTGGCTGAATTAATTTACAACGAATTAAACATAATCAGTTACTTTAAAAACTGTTCATAAGATTGAGAATATTTTACACTATAAAATTTAACAATAAATTCCGAATTAGTCGTAGAAGACGAAAGTTTTTCAGTAAATAATTTGTAATTTTTTTTTGGAATAAAGGCATATTTATGTAATGGTTATTTTAATATCTATACATTCAATAAAATCGTAGGAAAGTCAAAACTGTAGATTGAATATTTTTTTTAAAAGAATACTTGGGACAATAGATACCGAAGCCAAAAATATAGTTAGGCTACAAACTGAAACAATCGATATTTATTTAACGTGAAGTGTAATCATTGACATCACTTTTCGATACTATGTATCTTTGTCATTCAAAATCTGTGGATGTGTCACCCGCTACTATCGATCCCCCTGAATACCCTTATGATTCTCGTAAACACGCTTGCTTGTGTGCGTGAGCCATTTCGAACGTTTTGTATGAAGTTTCCTTACTGTATGTATCTGTATATTGTGGCATAACCTTCATTTTTCTGGCAGTAATTGAATACTAAAAACTGCTCTACTACGCGTTTTTCATTTTACGAAAATAGATTTCCAATTAAATATTTTTCTTGACCTTTTTAGAAATGGAATCATTAACAATCCCAATATCGAAGTAAAAAATATAAAAGAAAAAGGACCTTCACTTCTTTAAGAATTTCAAGAACTAAGTAAATCAACTTTACTGAAATACTTCAAGATTTAACATAGTAAATCAAGAAATCATAGCAAAAAACCAGGCTCAATCATATAAATAAGGAATCATTTACAGTTACAATATAAGGGAAAAACAAAAGTATTAAGAAGACAAACTGAAGCCCTTGAAACATTTCAAGGACTTACTTAGTAACTCAATATAATATAGAAAAATCAAGCATCAACTATTAAACAAATCTGTACTGAGATTTAACTTATATTCGAGGTTTAACCTGTCAGTACCGTAACATTTTAAAAACATTCATACGAAGGCATTTCATATTTATTTAGAGCGAATAAATTCATTGTTAAATTGAATATCATATCTGAGATAACTTTCCCGTCGAGTCGTGACGTCTGGACAGACAACCGGCATACCTATATATAACTTCATTTTTTCACTTTTAGGGTACCGTTTTGTATTTTGACGGCTTTTTTGTAGTAGGTAAAAGACCACCTGATAAATTAGATTTGGTGTGTGTTCTTAAACTATAAAGAGATACATGAATTTATTAATATATCACTGATTACTGATACATATTTTATATTAGGTTCTGAAACTGTGATAGGAGAGATACATGAAACAAAAAGATATCATAAACTCAATATTTACTAGGTATACTCCATAGATGTTTCTTAGATTTTTCTACAGAACCTTATTTGATAATTCTGATTTATCTCAACATGAAGATGTAGTTATAAGTATTCCAAATACATCTACTTATCACAGTACTTATCGTATAAAATCACTTCAGAGAATAAAAGAGATACGGCAGAATTAAAACAGATATTTAAAAGAAACTTCGACCTTCGTTTAAAATCTTAACCAGTGAACCGTTAAATATTGAGGAAGAATTGCTACCTATACATAATTATATTCCAAAGAAATTCTTCCTTATCTAAATGATAGGAATCTTTTCGTGACTGCATTGTTTTGCAAACTAACATTGTAGCGCAGTAATAATTGTTTTTTTCCTTTCAAATATCAAGGTTGATTACTGATATCTAATATAGGTGACGCGTGTTTGGAAATATTTAGATTATTGGAAAGTTTTTTTTTTCGAAAAAACCACTAAGGTCATGTTGTTTTATACAATCTAGTTATTTCTCTGAATTACCTAAATTAATCATATTATACCTACTGTAAGTGACATTTCGATATGTATTTACGACAATTTGGAGAAATAGTTACACAAGCTCAAATAAATTACAAAAAAAAATGTTTTTCCTTTACAGTGACAGTTTTTTTTATTTAATTTTAATTTAATATTAGGTATATTGTTACTCAGCAGAGTGTTAAAAATAATGTTATACCAAAGACTAACATAATAAAGGAGAATACTAAGTTCTAACCACACCAAAAAGACTACAACTTGCTTCAACCATATTTTGCATTTAATGTACCTAAGTAATAATACAAGTAATTTAATGTAAGTAATTTGTAAAATATGCTCTTAATAATAACCTACAAGGTAGGTATAAAGACTCAACAATCATAATTTTCTCAAGAAAAGAATCAATATTACGTGACTAATGCCGTAAGTAATTGCCTGAGAATTTTATAGTAACATTATTTATCTTCTTCCTGACTTTACACTACTAATTTAACTTCCTGTTCTTATATTATTCCAGTTATAAAAATAAATATTATTTCACGTAAAATTTCAAAAGCATTCAGAGTATTAGTTAGTCCAAAATTAAAAATTAAAAGATTACTGCGGAAAACAAAAAAATATTTTAACTTTATATCTACTGAGGGAAAAGAGCACAAAATTTTAGTTGAAAATATGATATTTCGAGTAATGAATCCCTTTGTAAAAGAGTCATGGAATATACTAAAATATTATAATATAGCTGTTCCTAGAATTCAGTAATACAGTACTACGTTTTAAATTCTTACTATAATGATAACTTATTTAAAATATTGGTATGAATAATGAATATCTCTTAGTACCTACTGTAATACATATGTATCTTCGCTTGAACTCGGCTTGACACACCGTGTCTAGATAATATTATGTATATTATAGTCTAAACTCTAAGGAATATCTTTAAATATAGGAATCACTCTAGGCACTTATATTTGATTGGTTAATATCTATAGAAGTGGTTTAATATTTATACAAATATATTAAAATGCACATTACCTTCCATTTCTTCACTTCAGATAATCTGTTCGCGATAACACAGCCAGCGGACCCCGCACCAACAATTATAAAATCATAATCACCGATATCCCTTTTTCTTCTATTCTTTTTAATTTTCTCTTTTTTAATCTCCTTAACTTCAACTTTCTTAGAACCCGCCAAATCCGAATCATACGGCCTTTCAAAATTAAATTCGAAAATCGGCTCCTTATTCGAATACCGTCCCTTGTAAGAATCTTCAAAATCGAATTTCGGAAAATTTAAACTTGTATAGTGATTTCCCAATGTCGAACCTATATGCGGTGGGTGAAGGTCGAAATTCGATTGCCGCGTCGAGTACGGAATTCGAAATGTTTCGGAAACAGGCGGGTGCGATGGGAACCGTACATTCGAGTAATATGTATCATGCGAACTCGAATATGGGTTAACCTTTGAATATATGTCGTCAATAGATTTTCCGAATAACTGCGTCACTAAAGCGAGGAACACGTATCCAGTGTGGGAGCATTGGGTTAAAGGAGCTTGCGCTGTAGCACAAACTGGTGCCACATCCGGAGGAATCCATGTTGTAGACATTTTAATTCACACACAGATAAGCACTAGAACATTTTAAGCGAATAATCGATTAATCGTTACGGTTCCTGGCTGTAAATAAATTTTTGAAAAAAAATCAACACTAAAATGGAACGCGGCGCGGTCAATTCAAATTTTGTACAAAGGAGTTTATTACAAAAGAGTTCTATAGGTATGTTTTTTTTGTTTTAATTTTTTTTTAATTTTATTTGTGACAGATCGGGTGAACGTTCTACAAGCGACTGATTGCTAGCATAATGCGCGGGTGGTAATAATTTCTTCTAAGCTTGATATGAACTGATTAACATTTTCAATGCGCCCTGGTTTATGTTTTTTTTAGATTCAATGACGTTCGATAGTTGCAGGCTAATTGCATAATGCAAGTTAGTAATTTGATTGAATTTGTTGCCGAAAATTGAATAATGGTCGTAATGCTTGCATAGTGTTGAAGATTGATTTTATTGTCTGTTTAATGTAGTAGAAACGAAACGGCTTCAGTGACATTCACCTAATTGGTTTTTGGTTACAAGGTTACTATTGCATTTTTTGCAAAATAGTATGCAATTTGTGTAGTATTTGGATCTATAAGTATCTGAAATATTTTATTTAATCGAATCTCGATAATAATCGCTAAATGTACTAATTTATTAACACTGAAAATATAGTATACTTTGTAAACATTACTATGACGGGACTATTAAATAATACGCAATAAAAACATTTTATTGTACCTACAATGCACAAGAAAATTAACAATAAAATTAGCCAAGTGTTATACTTATAAGCGATTTCTTCCAGGCAATTTTTGGGTTCCACTAACCCAGTATCAAACTCGCTTCTGGCTAGTTCAAAATAGTCGATCTACTGTTTAACGCACAAAATTAAGCTTTGAGTAAGATCGTTCAATAGTCTAGCTAAAAGGAAAAAAAAAATTGGTTGTTTGTAAAGTAGGTTTACGATCGAGATGTTTACGTGATAACATAATGCAGTGGCAGCGCTCGAGATGAGACGGGAGATCGGTCCGTCTCTCTCTCGTTATACCTGCGATCGCGCTCGTGAGGTTTTGGTGTGACACAAGTTTCTGAACATGTCACCCGACTAAAACGATTTTAAAAACGTTATCACGTTAAAACCACATCAAACAAATGATAATGAGACCAATGAGCGAAACACTTCAACGAATTTAAAGCGTTCTTAATTGTTTAGCTGTTTAAGGATTGATGAAGATGAAGAAATGATGAATATTGATAAAACACTAACATGAACATGAATATCATTGAGGTATTTATTACTACGTACGTACGTAGTACATGGTAACTCAATGATGAATATTGATTAAAACATAGCATTTCAAATAAATTTAATTTATTTAATGGTTATGTTATCCATAATATTCATGTTATCTAGTGCGATTTATTCTGCAGTTCCACTAACACTAACAGATAAATTCTTTAACATTCCTAGTAAACTTACAAGCAGTTTTAATCGAGGATTTTACTAAAGACCTTTTCGCAATACACAAACACTCAAATGATATACTTTAATATATTCAAGTCCATATCAAGGATAAAAGCAATCAAATGAACATTGATATCGCGAATTCACAGAGAATTAATTCTAGGAAGTTCCATAAGTTTTGCTCCAACTTTATCTATCACTATGATTTTCGATACAGAGGTTAGATCTAATATGAGTCTTAATACAGTAGCTATAGATTCATATTTGTGTGAATCTAATTCTGAATTGTGAATCCATTGTTTTGAAGTTATTTGTAGTGCTCCACAATTAAATTTCAGAATAACGCCTTTTGATTGCGCGCTAGGAAGTGGAATGCGAGTTGTTATTGTGTATCTCACTTCCGCGGCTTGTTATAATCTGTAATTGTCTTGTTAATGTGTAATCACACCTTTAGATGTATATTAATTTGTTCAATAATTTCCTCTAACCCAATATTGTCTGTTAATTTTTTCGTTCACAAGTTACGTTAGATTAGTAGTAGGTATAGTTTATTTCCTAGCGATATACATAGTATGCAAAGTATTATATTGTATTTGATTTGAAAGTTCCTATTTTTTTTTTGTGTTTCATATGTTTTCATTTGAATTAACCCTACAGTAGTCGCGTATCTAAAAGTGACGTGTGAGGTCACGTGGTCTACAAGGGTACGTCTATACCATTTTTAAAACAAGAAAAAGTACACAAATAAATTAAAAAGTCTGTTTATTTATTTATAAACTTTCATTACTATATATTTTCTATTTAAAATAATCAACAAAACATACAAACAACCATATCTTTTATGATTAGAAAAAACAACTGCAACAAAAAATACCTCTTTTTCAGTTGTAATATCACATAATTCACATTATATGAGATCAACAAAAAAAATATACATAAAAAACCTAGTCTAATCAGTATTTTGCACGCAAAATAAGCATACTATTTTAAATTTGAAAGGAAGTTATCAAAGTATTTCACGAGCGTCGAAATTAGCAAAAATACTCTCTGCATGCGTATTACAAAACAGCGAGTAAAGATAATTGTTTTTATTACATTGCTCTTTAGCTATATGACTATTCAAACAAACTTCTTCATGAAGCAGTAATGTATTCTACAGAGGTAATTCGTCATTATATTAATCAAAGGATTTCTTGCCTACGGGTGAAAGCTATAATTTATTTCTTGTCAACTTCGTACAACCTTGCCTCACTTATTAAATCAGAATATTTCCTTGCCTGTGTTTTAAACAGATTTCTTTTGACATAGCACTTAGGAAGGATTCACTTTTTTTTGTTGCTGAAATTTTTCTAGGGATTAGGGTTCAAAGTTTGCGAAATGACTGGGCTTAAAAGGCTGTCTTTTATTTTGACAAATACTATTTCAAACATTATAAAAAAATAGCAATTATTTGTTTATGTGTGACGAAATTAAGTTTTCATTATTTAAAAAAGATAGGAAAGGAGAGAAAATGGAATAATATTGCTGTGATATTTCATAAGATTGCATACAAATTATAATGTGTTCATGATGTAAGTATATTATAAAGTTGACTATGAACTTAATTGTCTCATTTTTATTTCAAACATAACATTTATTACATGGCATACAACTTTTACAAATAGGTTTTCTTTCTTTTCCTGTTCAAAAGTCTTGTTAATTTAATTTTATACTAGCGGTCCGCCCCGGCTTCGCCAGTGGTACCTACATGTTTACGTTTTTTTGCATAAGAACCATCCTCGTACTTCAAGGAATAGATTCCGCAGCGCACGCGATGACAGAATTTTTATTTGGGAATTTTTTACACCTTGGGTTACATTATTGCATTTTTGGTAAGGATCTCTAATTTTTTTGAAAATGCAATATAGCCTATGTTGCTCAGTGAAGATGCATGCTTTCTAATGGTGAAAGAATTTTTAAAATCGGTCCACTAGTTTATGCGTGTAAACCATACATACATAATTACAAACCTTTCCTCTTTATAATATTATTATAGAAATGTTATATAGTTTCACAAGTGCTTTATAAAACTTAATTATTTCATAGATAATTAATTGAAGCCCTTGTTTATACTAATTGAACGTTAGTTAACATCTCCATTATTGATGATATTATGTAATCAAAATATTGAATCTTGTACCAGGGACGGACTCTAACTCATTAGGCTCCATATTAATAAATCGTTCGCTTTATTCAATACTAACTTTCCACCCGCAGCTTCGCCTACTTTGTCTAAATTCTAAAACTTAACAAATTATATTATACTAGAGACTTTCTCAAGAACAACTCTATCTATTAAAAAAATTGCATCACATTTGTTTTATACTATGTAGTGATTTTTCTCTCTAGTAACATAATATAATATATATTTCATGTTCAGAATTTCCAATAGGTAATTATAATTTTACTTTACATAACACAAAATATTATTGACTGATTAGGCAATACCTGTGCTGGGGCAAAAGAGGAAATTTAATATAAAGTAAATGCTTTTTTGAGGCCCCAGCTACCGAGGCAACACTACTCAGGACTTGATATACAGTGTGTCCCACTGTTGGTATACTAAGCTCAAATGAGGTTATAGTTTTGCATACGCTGAGTACGTAAAAAATACTTATAAAATTCCAGACGCAGTTTTTTTTCAAATAGATGAATTCTTAAAACTCTATGTGTACACCCATAACAAGCAACCCGCCCAGCTTTGCTACCAGCACGTGACCTATCGTTTAAGATTATGTTTTCGTAGACTAAATGCTCACATTAGCGAAGCGGTATATGCCGGCTGCGCGAAGCTAGAGAAGAAAACATGGATTTTCAGGAAAAATTTAGCAAACATTTTTTGATGTAATTTTGTTGTTTAAGTATTTTTTACGTGATCAGTGTATGCAAAACTACAAGTCCTTTCGTGCTTATTATACCAATAGTGGGAAACCCTGTATTATTAAAAAGAGGAAATTTAATATTCGCTCATTTATTCAATATTAATTCAACTTTACCTCATTAAAATGTGCAATCATTTATTCGTTAATTACATAACAGTATTATTTTAAAATTTTAAATTAATGAACGTTTGATTCAGCGTTTCATTATATTGTATAATATTTTACATTGATTTAAAAATATTTGTTTAATTTATCTTAGTTATATTGACGTCACATGTCCCCTATTCGATTTTCTTTAGGTACAAGTAGGTGATCAGCGTTCTGTGACCTGTCAGATTGAGACATTTTTTTTCTTCGTCCCCACCGGGAATCGAATGTAGGACCTCTCGGTTCTGTATTATAGGTATAGTAAGTAGATTATAAATAGATGTATTATTTTTTTTTATAAAATATGTCAATAAATATTTTTTCTTACAGTAATAGGTTTATTAAACCTACCCATTATCTTTATTAATTAAGAGTGATTTTACTGCAAACGATAATTATCTACTCAAGTTAGCTTTAATTCTACCCTTTCGTATCAAATCTTCTAATGATATCTTGAAGGATAAGTAATTGAGGAAAAATGTAAAATAGCACTTTGTTGCCGCAACAAAATCGTGCGGAACGGAGCGTTGCTACTACGTCATCGCGGCGTCACGTCCCCGCGCCGTGCGATTGGCCGCGGATGACCTACGATTGTCCGCTACCACTTCGATTTGCCACGCAGCCGTCGAGCAGTTAACTCCTTCGCTAAAATTAATTCTACCAAACGCATTCTGTGATTTTGATCATTAAACTAAGTCGCGCAAGTTTATTTTCGACTTTCTTGCCACCCTAAATCCATTGAAACATAAACATTTCTGGACCTTCGACCCCGGATCCTGGATTTTGGAGACGCAATCGGCGAAGAAGTCGCAAAATTACAGTGCAGTTTGGTAAGACGGCCAGCTAATTTATCCAACCCTGTAAAGCTTCATCTGAATGATACTGTGCTTTGTATATTCCAGAGCTTTTGGTGTTGCTTGCCTCCTCACGTGCTTTTACGCAACCGAAGAATCTGCTTCACGTGGCACGTAAGTACTTGTAGCTTTTTACTTCAGTCATTATGTCGCTATCTGAACAAAAGGAGCTTAAGGAATTGAGGAAAAAAAGGGGTTTAATTAAATGTAGATTAACTAATTTTAAAAAATACGTTTCTTCGTTTGAAAATGTTGACCTTGACACGCATCAGAGGGCAGAACTAAAACTACGTATACCAGGTGCGCAAAGTTTAATGAACGATTTCAATCAAGTACAAAGTAAAATCGAAGATCTTGTCCCGGAGTCAGAAACGGATAAACTCATAGAATCACGCGTCGAGTTTGAGAGGGAATATTATGTTGTCCTGGCGATGCTGGACTGCATGGTAAACCCAGATAGTTCCGAGGATAGATCTGTTAATAAATCCATTGACTGTTCCTTAGCGCACGACCATACGACCTGTAACAATTTTAGTAACGATTCAGTAAAATTACCGACTATTTCTGTACCTAGCTTTGACGGTTCACATGAACACTGGGTAGAATTTCGCGACACGTTTTCGTCTTTAATTCATGATTCGAAATCAATACCACCAATTCAAAAATTTCACTATTTAAAGGCGAGTTTAAAAGGTGACGCTAAAATTGTAATAGAAAACGTTGAATTTTCATCCAATAATTATCTGGTTGCATGGGATCTTTTATTAAACCGCTTTAATAACACGCGATTGATAGTGCAAAGTCACATTAAAGCAATATTTTCCCTACAAAATGTCTCCAGAGAATCAGCTTGTCAATTGCACAATTTAATCGATACAGTTTTGAAAAATTTACGTATTCTTAAAATTTTAGGGGAACCCACTGAATATTGGGACACATTAATTATTTATATCGTGGTATCAAAGTTAGATCCCACCACGGAACGCGAGTGGGAACAATTTAAGAACACTTTTTATAAAATACATAAGGACAAAATTATTAAGCTACATGATTTATTGGAATTTATAAAAGAAAAAGCCGATTTATTAACTACACTTTCCGTAAATCACAGTAAACCTAGTATTTCAAATAACTCAAATAAATTTTCTACTTACCAAAATAAAAATTCATCATCCAAAATTCATTGCAACGTAGTTTCGGATAGCAAACGCTCATTTAATTCTAAATCGCAATCCAATAAGTCGCGCAGCCATTGCAAGTCATGTTTGCTATGTAACAAAAAGCATCAGCTGTATTCATGCCAGAAGTTTCTCGACTTGTCCCCGCAACATAGGCTTAATTTAATTAAGGATAAAGACTTATGCATTAATTGTATGCGTCCAGGTCATTCGGTTGGTACTTGTCTTTTTGGTCCGTGTAGAAAGTGTGAACAAAAGCACAATAGTTTACTTTGTGATGCAATTAAATTATCACCAATTAAGCAAAATACAGTGACGTTAACTACGTACGAGCACCCCTCGCTTACTAATACGCATCCCGTTACATCAGATAACGCACACATGCAACTTCAATGTACTAATCACGCACAAACCGTTATGTATACAAAGGATGACAATTCTTCGCAACAGATTGTCATATTGTCTACGGCGATAGTTGAAGTATGTAATGAATCGGGTGAGTATTATTGCGCACGCGCAGTTTTAGATAGCGGAAGCGAACGATCTTTTATTACGCAATCTTTAGCTAATAAATTAAATTTACGAATATTACAGTCCACTCAACATATTCACGGTGTAGGTAATTCTATTACGCAATGTTCGCAATCTTGTAACATTGAAATTAAATCGCGCGACGGGAGCTTCACTGCCCGTTTTCAATGTTTGATTTTGCCCCAAATTACATCAAAATTGCCTACAACCACGTTTAATTTCAATCAATTTAATATTCCTCACAATTTATTGTTAGCTGATCCCAATTTTTACGAAAGTCAACCTATTGATTTACTGATCGGTGCTGATTTATTTTGGGAATTAATAATCGAAGGAAAAATGCGCCTTAAAAGTGGTCCTTTCCTTCAAAACACCAAATTAGGTTGGATAGTGTCAGGTGCAATTAAATCTTTTCCGTATGCTAATAATAAAAATTCAACACATATTAATTGTAATTATTCGTCATTATCCACGGAAGATGATTCACTCGATAGGTTAGTTAGGAATTTCTGGGAATTAGAAGAAATATCCGCGCCTAGCAATAAATTACAGCAAATATCTAGCGAAGATATTGCTTGTGAGGAACATTTTATTCGCACAACACGTCGACTTTCCGATGGTCGTTTCTGTGTTTCAATTCCGTTGAAACAATCACCTGAGTTATTAGGTAATACACGCGCACAAGCTGAACGTCGTTTTTACGCGTTAGAGAAACGTCTTCAGCAAAATACTAATTATAAAAAGATGTATACTGATTTTATACAGGAATATATTAATTTAGGTCATATGAGTCTCGTCAATACGTATGGGAATCCGCACTATTTCCTACCGCATCATGGTGTGTTTAGGGAGCACGCCACCACAACTAAATTACGCGTAGTTTTTGATGCGAGTATGAAGTCTAGTTCAGGCGTATCATTAAACGACATAAAAATGATTGGACCTGCTATTCAAGGTGACTTAATTTCTATTTTATTACGTTTTCGCGAGAATAGGTATGTTGCATGCGTTGACATTGAAAAATTTTACAGGCAATTGAATATTGCTGAAGATCAGCGTGACCTGCAGCTGATCTTGTGGCGGGATGATCCCTCAGAGCCGCTGAGGGTGTACCGACTCAACACCGTGACGTACGGAACGGCATCCGCACCGTATCTAAGTTGTAGATGTTTAAAGGAATTAGCCAAACACTCGAATATTCCGTATGTAGCCGATACTATTAATAATTGTTTTTACGTTGACGATCTCATAGTTTCATCGAATTCTATATCCGAATTAGAAAATATTTGTAAAGAAACTAGTAGTCTTTTAGATTCAGCATGTATTAAATTACGAAAATGGATTTTTAGTCATAATTTAAATTTAATTACGCCTAGCGTTAATGAATCGCAAACGCACGATCTCTGTTTACTTAATAAAACTTGTAACAATAAAACTTTAGGTATCGGATGGAATAGTCTCGATGATTACATTTATTATTTCACGCGGGCAAGGTCTAGAAGCGCTTAGCTCCTCATCTTTATGGTGGGAGGGTCCGTTATTTTTACATAATATACATTTTGAGTTGCCCGATTTAAAACATTCCAAATTAATTAATACAGATTTACCGGAAATTAAATCTACAAATATTTGTTGTCACATAAGTAATAATTTAAACGATAATTCAATTATTTTTTCTCGATTTTCACAATATAATAGACTTAAACGCGCAGCTGCTTATGTATTACGTTTTATTAATAACGCGCGAAATAAAACTAATAAGTGGACAGGTCTATTATCAGTTGAGGAATTAAATCGTGCTGAATTAACGTTAGCAAAGTTGAGTCAACAGGAATCGTTTCCTGATATTTATTATGCGCTTAAAAATAATAAAAATATAACGAATATATCAGGCTATAATCAAATTTCTAAATTAAATGTATTCTTTGACGCAAATAATAATTTAATTCGTGTAGGTGGGCGTATTCAAAATTCGCCAAATTTTAGTTTTAATAAAAAATTTCCTATTTTAATCGCAGCTAATCATCATTTTTCACTTTTGCTTTTTCGGTTCGAGCATGAACGTTTACTCCACGCCGGGCCACAGCTTTTACTGTTTACGCTCAGAGAGATGTGGTGGCCGGTCGGCGGCAGAAACCTCGCTAGGAAGGTGGTACATTCATGCATGCGCTGCGCACGACTGCAACCGACTACAGTCGCGCCTATTATGGGGAATCTACCGCAGGAGCGTCTGGACCCAGGTTATCCGTTTATACGTTGTGGTGTCGACTACGCTGGCCCAGTGTTCACGTTGAATCGTAAAGGCAGAGGTGCTAAGTTACAAAAATCGTACATATGCTTATTTATATGTTTTGTTACACGCGCGGTTCACTTGGAACTTGTTAGCGATCTATCGTCGGAATCATATCTATTAGCTTTGAAACGTTTTATATCGCGGCGAGGTAAACCCGTGACTATCTTTTCTGACAATGGGAAGAATTTTGTCGGTCTCATGAATGAGTTCAAAAAATTTTTAGCTACCTGTTCTGATGAAATTAAAGCATATGCAACTTCGCAAAATATTAATTTTAAAATGATACCTTTTTACGCTAGTCATTTCGGGGGATTGTGGGAAGCTGGAGTAAAAAGCTGCAAGCACCATCTCAAACGTGTAGTAGGTAACGCACATCTAACGTTCGAGGAGTTTAGCACAGTATTGACCCAGGTTGAAGCTGTCCTGAACTCCCGTCCTTTGACCCATCTTTCCACAGATCCCAATGATTTCCTTCCACTTAGCCCTGCACATTTCCTGGTTGGTCGTCCGCTGACTGCACCTGTAACGGCTGAGCATCTAGACGACGTGCCTGAGCTTCGTCTCCCGAGGTTCCAGAGGGTGGAACAAATACGCCAGCACTTTTGGAATCGTTGGTCCAAAGAGTATGTCTCCGAGATGCAAACGCGAACCAGATGGCACCAGCACAAGGGGGATCTCGAGGAGAACACGCTCGTTCTCATTAAGGACGACCGATTGCCGCCGTTGAAGTGGAGCTTGGGGCGCATCCACGCGACATATCCGGGGAAGGATGGAGTAGCACGAGTGGCCGACATTCGTACTGCAGACGGCATCGTGCGTCGGGCGTTCACTAAAATTTGTCCGCTTCCTTCACCAGATAGCTGATTCTTCGCTTCGTGGTCAACAGTTCGTTGGAACCAGCACGTTCCAAGGCCGGGAGCATGTTGCCGCAACAAAATCGTGCGGAACGGAGCGTTGCTACTACGTCATCGCGGCGTCACGTCCCCGCGCCGTGCGATTGGCCGCGGATGACCTACGATTGTCCGCTACCACTTCGATTTGCCACGCAGCCGTCGAGCAGTTAACTCCTTCGCTAAAATTAATTCTACCAAACGCATTCTGTGATTTTGATCATTAAACTAAGTCGCGCAAGTTTATTTTCGACTTTCTTGCCACCCTAAATCCATTGAAACATAAACACACTTAAAACAATTATTGACATTTTTCGACATGAGATAATTAGAACTTATTTTCCTTATTTTTTTCACAATTGTCAGGTTAATTGATCACTGTTTTTTAATGAGGTGCTATGTAATATTCTAACTTTAAAAAAAATAACTAAGGAAATCTGTTCAGCCGTTCTCGAGTTTTGCGCTCACCAACACATTTGGCGATTCATTTTTATTATCTAGCCTTTCCTAAAGTCAAGATTGTATCTCATCAAAAACGGTTTCCTCGATTCGATTTAAAAAAGATGCCGTACAGATGCCGTACAAAATCAAACGGCAATATTAATTTTGTACGGCATCTGTGTCATACTATTTCAATACTGCTTTTAATCATTATTCCGCAACGCCGTACAAAAATCATGGAGAAAAGGGGAAAAAATCTCTACCTGTACTTTCGAATTCTCATCTGCACTCAGATGGACAGCTTACAAGTTACAAGTGACAGCATAGTGCTGAATCTTATTATTTTATGCTCTTATATCGTTCTAGATAGGTCACCTGGTGGTTCAAATGACCCATAAATTTTTCAACATGGGCCTGTAGTCTATACGTTTGTTAAGAAAATATTAGTACAATTTGCTAACAGCCAATGACGTATGCAACATATATTTATGAATACGATCGTGCTATACGTGTAATCCTGGACTCTACTGAATATTCATCCAAACGTGTCGGATATTGTGCTCTGCCTGGATTGACTCGGATAAATTAGATATGAGTGTTCTATGTATGTAGGTATGTATCATTAGCATTTGCATCGACAATTGGTGTGAATATCATGGTAATAAATCATGAATGGATGATGAAATTTCTTGCGGATTATTTTCTGTAGAAACTGTTTTTGAGTGGTAAATGTTAATCTATGTATCATTCAAAAGTTTTCCTGATTACACATCCTTATCAAAGTTTATATCAGTTTAGGCGCATTCTAGTATAATATTAAATAGGTAGGTACCTGGAAACATTTCTGTGATCTGTGCTGAAAACACATCATCACTAAATCCAGAATTTAATGTCATCTTATACAAATTGATGAATTTATAGCGAACCATGCGAAAATTCATTGTACATATTATACTTACTATAAATAAAATCTAATAAAACTAACAATACAATTAAAAACATTAAATTTATTTTACTCAAAAATAATTCATGCCCTGCTCTATTTTGAGAGACATTTTCAATAATGGTATGAAACCTAAGTTCATAAAGAGCATTCATAAAAAATATAACAGAGATTAAATACAGTAAGGTTAAACTAATATCCTTAAGTACAGGTCGTAAAAATGATATACAGCTGAATTACACTATATTTGCTTTCACATTAATGGTGATTTGAAGGAAGTTTCTTTCGCGTTTCTTCAGCCTTCAGGCCAAAATACGAATACTAAATTGTTTCTTAGAGGTTAAAAAAGCAGGTATTGATAAAATTGGAATAGATTCCATTTGTGTTGTGGAATATTTAAAAAAAAAATCAAGAAAATCTTTCACTTTTATAAAATAAAAAGTTGTTTGTCATCAAGCAAAACAATACCTTCTGTAAGCTACTAGAAGGTTTTTATTTAATTTTTTTCCGGCAATTGAACAACTAACGCCCAATGTTTTTCATCGATGCCACTGCACTGTACCTTAGAGGTAATGAGGTTTTTTTTGAAAATCCAAAATTACTTACGACGTTCTAAAATATTAACACCACTATAATATTTCATAATGTAAAAATTTGCAACTATTAGTCGTATGCCGGACGAACTGTGGGCCAAGATAACAACTTTGTGGAGCCCAGACACAGCTAGAAGGCGTCGCGGCAGGCCGAAGAAAAGATGGCGGGATGAACTGGACCAATTTAATAGAGACTGGTCTACAATAGCACAAGATCGTGATTCATGTAAAAATGCTTTGGGGTGGCCTTTGCTCAGCATTGGGACACAACAGGCTAATACAATACAATACATAGTACATAAACCTATTTTAATATTTATTCTTTCCATTCCATCTGCAGCAGTAATTAATAATTAATATTTAAAGTGGAAATAAACTTTTCTTTCTTCATGAACGTGTAAAAATCCTCTAATTTCCTATATATTCACAGAATTTTATCAAATTCAAATTATTATCGACACGTGTGTAAATATGTAAATATAATGGCCCTTTATTAAAATCCCTTGTTAATATTTGCTTCGAGTTCGAGAGTTTCAAGCTTTATGTTTTATATCGTGCCATCAGTATTAGAAATTATGCTTTTGATTTAATATAACTTATATAGATTTTAAGATTAATATTTAGTTAATTTTTCACAACAATAGATGCGACAAATTACCATCGTCATATTATTTGTAACTGTGAGCCGACGGACGAACTTCCGCTTCGTACAAAGTAATCATTAATTATTGTTTTCTATAGTTTCCTTTTGAGATAATAACTCTATAAAGAAATAAAAAACACGAAAATCAGGTTAGCAGTTTTTTTTTTTAATTTTAATACGTTTAATTACTTATACTGTCTTTAAATTACAATGATTATATTACACTAGCTGGGCCCTGCGGTTTTACCCGCATTGCTCGGCTCCTGTTGGTCTTAGCGTGATGATATATAGCCTATAGCCTTCCTCGATAAATGGGCTATCTAACACCGAAAGAATTTTTCAAATCGGACCAGTAGTTCCTGAGATTAGCGCGTTCAAACAAACAAACTCTTCAGCTTTATAATATTATAGTATAGATTATGACGAAACTTTGAACAGTTAAGATTACCGCCCTAAAATATGCGCTTAAACATGCGCTGATATAAGAGTAAATTCTATACATATAATACGAGTAAAAGTGTAAGTAATTAAAACATCCTTTCATCCTCGTAAGTCCTACCTTAGTAGTTTACTCGAATACTTTTCTTCTACTATCAACCAAAATCATCCATCCCTCTTATTTACGTATAATCCGAGTGAGCTAAACAATATCTTGGTAAATAACAGCATCCTTGAAACTCATGTGAACAAGATCTACCAGTCTCGATAAACTTTAAGTGTAGCGAGTGACGAAAGAAAACTTACACCAGCAAGTTTTAAGTGCATTCAACTCAAGAGGTCTTAGAACTTCCCGGACTGTACATTTTGTAAATAATACGTTTTGACAAAATAGGTTACGGAAGTTTGTAAGAAGGGTGTTGTATCTAGCTAAATTGTAATTAAATTGTAACGTAGTAGGATAATGTTTTATAAACTGCCACTTTAAATAAAAAAAAATCCGTTACATACAATGTTTCGTTTGATATTTATTATGAACAAGCTGATGCCCGCAGCTTCGCCTGCGTGGAAAAGATAAATTTTCTTGGTACAGAGTTCCATCATTTCCCTTTAATTGATCAAAATCCAAATTTCAGCCCGATCCGTCCAGTGGTTTGGGCTTTGCGTTGATAGATCACTATGTCAGTCAGTTTTTTTTTTATAATATCGCAAATGTAATTACTCCTACAATTTATTGCTTTAGCTTAATATTCTATTCCTATATTTAACCATTAATTTATTATACTTTGATAGTTACTAGTTATTATTCTGTGGTTTTACTTTGATTCAACATAATATCTCCAAAATAAGATCGCGAACATTTTCCACGCGTCACACATCACCAATCCAGTCAGTATATAAAATCATTCAAAAAATAACACGAACACGACTTCACTATTAGAATCGTATCAAATATACTTTTAATTTTATTTTACAGTATGAAAACTCCATTTTCACACGTATGAATTCAAAATCAAGAGAGCGTACTTCTTTCCCGCACAACAGATGTGACGTTTAATTTAAGTTTTTGTTAGCAACAGAAATGGAGAAAGAATTACAATGAAATGACTTTGAACTAAATAACTGTGGACACATTCAAATTTAAATCAACATTGTTTTTGTTATGTATAAAGTGTAAACATGTTAAAAAGTACACAGATTACGTAAGAGATACCACAAGATTGTCTTCCCCTTGGTGCTTAATACTCCGAAAAACAATATTTTTTTTTAAACTTCGGTGGTGGTTAACTTGAAATTTTATACATTTTACTCCTAGTAATTAGAGCTATGCATTGATATGTAAGTCATCCATTAGCTTTGATATCTAAAATATCTAAATTTGTTTAATAAAAACAACCTAGCTAGTTCTATTTAGTACTAGCTAGGTTGTTAAATATCATCGTAGAAACCTTCATTTTACTTATTGTATAGAAGAATTGTTGCTTAAAGCGCTTGCATACATAGATATTAGTTTTTTAATGTATGTAATGGATGGTCCAAACTACTGGACCGATTTCAAGAATTCTTTCACCAGCGTAATTTATTCCTGAGTGACATGGGTTAAACCTGCGAAACTGGGACGAACAGATAGAATATGAATATAGTACGATGAATAGATATTATTTTGATGCAAAAGAAAAATTAAATAAGAACGATACGAAGATTAAGCGTGGCAGTAAACGTACGATGCCTAGTAGAGATGGCTTAGAGCTATAAGGCCGCCTTTTGTACATTTAAATTGAATAAGATATTTATAAAATAAGATAAGACCCATTGTATCATACATAAATAAATGGATAAAATAAAACTACAAATTATCAAGATCAGTAATTATCGCAACAAAATTCTTAGAATTGTCTCAGGTTTGATTATGGCGTAGACAGCATTGTAATATGAATTTTTATTAAATCTTTTTAATTTCGGGGTATAAATATTAAAAATAAATTGAATCCCTAGACAATTTTTATTCAAAAAATCTTAGGTACCGCTTACAATATTTAAAAATCGTAAATAATTAATCTTAGCCTTAAAAAGGCCTTACCAGGTATTTGGTTTCTAAAATTAACCTCTTTCTACGTTTTACATTCCCTGAAGTAAAGAAATGCGTTGCTAAGCAAATCCAATATTATATTAACATTTTTTTGGCTACAGGCTGTAAATTGATTTTAAACTTAGAACTTTCTATATGGCACTTCAGCCACCTTACCCACTTTTCACCAATTTTTTTCTATCCCATAACATTGGACATAAAGTCTATTCATTGACCAATAAAAAAATACATCTAGTACCTTCTACGCAACATTAAATACTCATTACAAGCACTATCCATCAAATAAAAAAACTTATCTACCATTTAAAACTGGCCACGTAGACAATCAACACATTCTTACACAGAAAAAAAATAAAAAAGTTCTAGAAGCTTCCATCGGCAACCCTACCATCCCAGCTTATAACGCTCACTTGTTCATTGTTCCTGCCCTCATTAGAGTCAGACACATTGTGTACTAGCATTATACGTTCGTGTCCACTCCACCCGGTTTTTCATTTAAGAGATAAGCATGAACAATAGTGCGGAAAAGTCCACAATAAGTGTGGAAATGCTAATTTGGATTTTGTGAATCGGGCCACTGTTTTAAAAGAATACAGTGTAAAACCAATGCTTATGTACGAAGTATTTTTTTTAATTATTGTTAAAATTTTTTGTTAAAATCGTGAAGAATTTAACGCCTGCGTAGTGAGATTAGTTTAAATTTAATATCAAAGTAGATCAATATTATATTCGAAATAAAGTAACGTTTTTATGAAATTGGAGCAATGTCTTTCATTGACAGGTACAAAAATAACATGGTTTTTACAATACTTTTATTATTAAGTCAGCATTCTTGGCTTAGCTACGACCATCAAACCTTTGCAGGATACACTATTTACAATAAAATATTATGTCTGCACAAGCGATACAATTTACAAAGTCAGTCAGATTATGAACGTCATCTGAATGCGTTCATATTTCATAGCCATCTGCGTCCAGCTCCATTAGTGGATTGTCTAACCATTGTTGCTTGTCCAGTTAACTGGAAAAATGGCAATTCATCTGCCACAATACTACGTAATCCGGTACATGATTCATGCGCTTTGTAGAATAGAAACGTGCCAATTACCATGAGGATGGAATGTGCGGATTTGTACTGGAAAATGCTTGCAAGGATTGTTGATGGGCTAAGATGGTTTTAATTATAGATACGTTGTACACGCTTCAGAAAGGCAATATCAGACAGGTAATTGCCTGACTGATGTAAAAGTGCGAGATGAAATCTGTTTTATATGGTAATCTGAAAGAGCAAGCAGTTGGCCATTGTTTTTAAATGCAATATAATATAACATGGCTATCCTTTTGATACGTCATTTGTTAAACTATAAACGAAAGAATTGTCGGTTTGCAGCATTATATTATTTAAATCCAATATTCCAATACGAAAGGACCTTTTCTAATATTAATGGCCTTATTTTTCCTTTAGTGTCATTATTCGAAACTCCCATATTTTCCTTATGTATGATATTTTTATTGCATTCTAAAAGTAGCTCATTTAAATTTCCCCTACTTTTTTCAGTTTTTCTGAATTCCCAAAGCATATAAAGACATACGTCACTTTCTCACCCAGTATGCACAAGCATGTTTATTTCACAAGTTACGTTCGCGTGACTTGTCCAATCAATTAATCACATTATGCGGTCAACGCTTTTCACCTGACCTTGCGGTTTGCTATTGTGAACCGTATTATGTTGAAATACGGTTCTAATTGGTATTGAGACATTTTATGCGTCATTGACACTGAGTATTTTGTTAGTGTTTGATATATTTATTAGTAATTGATCTAGTAAATGTTGTTTCGCTGTTAAATAGCCCATTTATCAAGGATGGCTATGGGCTATATATCATCACGCTAAGACCAATAGGAGCGGAGCAATGCTGGTAAATTCGCGGGGTTCAGCTAGTGAATTGATAATGAATCACCAAATCGATCGAAAAAAAACAATACAGAGAAAAATACAAAGTAACAAAAGGCACATAAATCATTGTATTATGGCGTTATAATTATTCGTTTTCACACTTAATTCTCTCAAGTGACTTGTATCGCAATGCATAGTTAGGCAATCTATTGTATCACGACAATAGTCTATTGTCGCAAACAATATAGATTTCTATACTATATTGGTTCCTAGTGTTGGCTAATTTTACATTAGCACTTTTTTAATATAAATTCTGCACTCAAGACCACAATACTCTATTTGTGTTGAAATGAAGTGAATTCATATTAAATTAGTTTGAAAGAATTGAGTTGTAACGTATAATTTAAATAGATTATTGGTTTGTTTGTTTTTATTGCGTTTGGATAAGAAATTTTATGTTGTAAAGGTTATAACGTTGAAATGCCTACTTTTGGATGGTGTAAAAGTAAAAATATTAATTTTTCCCAGAAAATTGAGAATTTTAGTTTGAAAATAAGAGCATTGAATCAAAATTAAGGAAGAAAATTTAATTTTCCTTTTGCTACATTATTTTCCTTTTCAATTGATTTCCTGTTATAAATTAGTTACTTATTTTTAAAACCTAAGTCTAAACCGTCTAAGGTATATACGTATTACTTATATTATATCCGAATATATTCTATACATATAGAATAGAAATATAACAAACTATAGTGACTAAGCTTCCGGCTTGTGTAAAGCCACAATCGGTTTGTGGGTAACTGTCCTACGTAGTATAATGAACATTATTTTGGTAAAGTTTAGCCAACATATCAGAATATAATATACATTTATGGCATAGAAAATTAAATATTAATAAACAAATATTTCAGGACATTTTACACACACGCCACAATCTGATCCCACACTAAGCTTTTCGCTTGTGTTATAAAGGCCGATAAAAGTACATATATATCATTTTTAATATTTGCTTATATAGATAATTAACACCTAGACACAGAGCAAAAGTGGGAATCGAACCCACGACCTCTGGCTTCGAAGGCAGGCAGGCTTAGTTGGAAGCGACCTTCCAACTAAGCCGGTCGGTCGATTAAATTTTTTGGCAAATCAAAATTTATGATTGTGTCACTTAAAAACTTATGTCACTATAACAAGAAAATATTTAAGCAGCATTTAAGCAACTGTGATTTAAGTATCACTTGAGGCATTCTTAACTTCTAAAACTTAATTTAGAAACCAGCCGTATTATGTTTAATTGTTTAAGCAAACCGCTGATTTAAATGAACTTTGACGCAGACGTACATTGTAATCGAATTATTATAAACTTTATTTTCTATCATTAAGGGTGCTTTTCCGCCAATAATGTGCGAGGATGTGTAGCGAGGAATGTGTTTTAATGAACCAATCATATCGCTTCATTTAGTTTGAAGTTTGAAGCGTTTAACGTTTGAAGCGATACTATAATTGGTTATTTACAAACACATTCCTCGCTTACACATCCTCGCACATTATTGGTAGAAAAGCACTAACTATAATCAAGAAACACTATTTGTTACAAAAAGCTAGAATAACATCACACACGAGTAAAACCACCGAAACTAGCCTAATAAAAGGAGTCGTGAGAAAAAATACATTAACACTATGTAACTTTGGCCTCAGCAAATATTTCCCCAGCAAAGTTTACATCCGTTACGCAATTTATACAATCATTAGCTGTAACAAAGAGAAATAAATCCTCGTCATTCGCTTGGCTTATTGATTCAGCCTTATCTATGTTTCTGCAATTACCCAGCTATTTAGCGTGTAAGCCTTTCATTTGTATTGACGTTTATTTGTGACTATTGTTAGCAAATGGTCCGGAATCTGGAGTGTTTTAGGGAAACATTGCTGTACGTAGAAATTGCGTGATTGTATGAAATGATTTTCGTGTATTTACTTTGGATGTGGAATATTTTGAAATTGCAATTTTGAATCGAAGGAATATGAAAATATAAAGTGATTAATATTTGTATTTGTATCTTAGAGATGAAGAGCATAGATTTTATCCTAGTGCCTTTATAAATGTTCTTTTCACTCTAGTTTTTATTAAATATAATATTTGCAATGGATAATCAGGATTAATCTTCTTATTAATAAAATTATAAATGCGAAATTTTGTGAGGATGGATAGATGTATGGATGTTTGTTACATTTTCACTCAAATACTACCTACTGAACCGATTACTATTTTTATCCCGGAATTCCCACAGGAACGAGAATTATGCGGGTCTTTCTCTGAAAACGCGGGTGAAGCCGCGGGCGAAAATTTAGTAGAATGCATATTTCAAATTAAAGATCTCAAACACATCTTTAACCCATCAACTGTTACTGGCCAGCACTTCTAAATCATATTCTGAAGTATTAAATGAAAGAGCAAGTAACACAATTTACAACTTAACCCGAGAAAAATTTACTCGTTGCTCGGTTGCGACTCATATCATTCAGCTTACTTCACTATAACTGCAAAGATACATTTTTAAACAGCCAATCTAAATGCATACACCAAACTCAAGTTATAAACTAATGGTTAACTGTCTCGCCACTAATAAAATATGATACAGAAGTTTAATCATAATACAGTACGAAATTCATAACGTATTTATAACCACAAAAGGCGGGATTAATATTAAGCGTACGAATCTCTTGGCGTCGTAAAATATTAAGGGCTAGCGCATACAAACAACTTTTAGTTGAACAACTATTTCGTTGTGTCTCATAAGTATATAGCAATATATGAACGCGCGCATACTATCAACTCGATAGTTGATCGATAAAGAAGTCAAAAAGCTGTATCGAATCCCTTTTGATTAAAAGTTGGACAACTATCGATCACACGCTCATTGTGTATTGCAACGTATTGAAATGCGCATATAATCGACTAAACAGTTGATCCGCGACAACGTGAGTTGAATTTAATGTTTAAATGACATGGTCCTTATCACCTTGATTCGAGAATTGCCTACAGAAGACAGTTAGATTTGTTCGGGATATAAATATACTGAAATCGATTGCATGCGCACAATCGACTAAACAGTTGAGTCGTGTGGATACGAAAATTGTATGTATGCGCGATCCCTTAGTCCCGCGTAAAGTTTTTATAGCCTCTGTTGCACTTAGCTTGTATTTGCTTAGTATTAGAGGCCATTTGAAAATTTGAGGTCATTGTTGAGCTTAATCACCATAAACGTAATGGTTCTTAGAAACTCTATACAGACTGATTAAAATTTCTTCGCTGTATGACTTTCGGAATAATTAAATGCTGAGTATGACAATGAGTTTCGATTTTATAAGTAAATGAAGATAAAAATAATCTTTAGGGATGCATAGAATGTATAGTAATATTTTATCTGTGATTGTACGTATTAATAGGCAGGTAATATTAATTATAATTTAATGAAAATGATCATATTTTTACGTATTTTAATAATTTTAATCGTATCTATTTCCAGAATTATCCATTCACTAAATAATTATGAACATTTAAAATAAAACATTTAATTACTGCAAAAAATAACACTGCCTCACGTTATATTTTTGGGTTCGATTTCGCAAAACTTTACAAACCATATAAGTTCTATGAAAATTAAAAAATCTACTGCACAATTAAATAAAAAGGACGTAAAGGTTATCCACTGATTAAAGACCTCAGTTCAAATATCTTCGTGCTATTTATTTTCTGTCTGCAAGTTGTTTCAATAATTATTAATTTTATGGGCTTCAAAACATGCAGAACCTTTTGATGTGATGGCTGATTAAAAACAATTAAAAAACATTGATATAACATTTTTGTATACTAGTGTTTATAATCAGACTCGTCTAGTCGTAAAAGAATACTTTTATATGCCTAAGTGGTGATCCACCACAAAATGGAAAAGTGGACATTTTTACGTGCCCGTTGGGTGAATTAGCAAAGGTTCTTCTGTATATAATAAGCTATTAATTGTATTATTGTGATAATTTAATTTAATTCATAGATAGTAAGTTTATTAGTTTGTTGTCTAATCATTAGTTTTAGATTTTGTGTAAAGAATATAGTGTAAGTCAATACCGCATTAGGGCCTCCTGTAAAGGTAATTGATGTAATAATAATAAAAAATAAATAAAATAAATAAACATTTTATGTGTAAGGTGAATTATTTTGTACGCCTGAGTGACCCACCTCATTTTTTTTTTATTTGTAAAACGACGTTTCGTGGGATGAGCTAGTTTAATTTGAAATAATAAAATTGCAGGAAAAAGGTTTCTATGACGTATTTTCGGAGCGATTTTATGATAAGTAGGTATAATTTTTATGTGTTTTTACAGCGGTGCAACATCTCCATACGAATTTCCTTTGAATACGAAGGCAAAGCTGTGGGCAACAGCTAGTTATATAGTCGAATGCTATAAATCTGTTAAGCAATCGAATAAAAACGTACACAACATGTTTAATCGAATAATTTTCGAGTCAATCAAACAACAAGCAACACATTATTGAACTCGATTAAAGCGACTCGATAAAATTTATCGAAATATTGACGAACATCTGCATATTAATCGGGTTATAGCTCAGTTTAATGTGCTTTATTATCGATAATTATCGAGAATAATGTATTATGTATGGGAAGACAACGTTGAATTAAATTGTTAACAACAATTAAATACTACAAGGTTTTGACTCTTTAACGAACTAACATATAAATGAAATGAACTAAGTTTCTTGAAAAAATTGTCATTTAAATAAAACACTAGCTAGCGCTCCACGTTTCACCCGCGTGGCTCTGCTCCTGTTGGTCTTATCGTGATGATATACCTATAGCCTATATATATAGCCTTCCTCGATGATATCTAACACCGAAATAATTTTTCAAATCGGACCAGTAGTTCTTGAGATTAGCGCATTCAAACAAACAAACTCTTCAGCTTTATAATATTATAGTATTGATTACTATAGATTTTAATGCTATAAAACTAAATATTAAATTCAAGAAATAAACTACTTATTGCAAAATTAATATCAAGCTTTTTTCCGACCGTGAATTAAAGCAAGATAAGTTGCAAATTGGAAATTTAATTACACGAATTTATATTTAATAACTAGCTGCTCCGCGCGGTTTCACCCCCGTGGCTCCACTCCTGTTAGTCGTAGCGTGATGATATATAGCCTATAACCTTCCTCGATAAAATGAGCTATCTAACACCGAAAAAATCGAGAGTTGCAATCCCCTCTCTTTCCCCACTCCAGGGGG
>CAJQZM010032348.1:4430-19302 GCA_907164665.1 Colias nastes | reverse complement strand
TATACAGTAATCATTTAAAAACTCCAAACTTACAAATTTGACGTGGATTTGGTGGTAAATGTTAACGAAACAGCTTATTCAAACCCCTCCTCCACCCTTGTATTGTAACTGTCGCAACGTTTTACAAAACCACCGCACTCCTATATTACATTACGTAGGTATTACTTGAACTCACTCAGTCACACAAAAAGCAACGAAAAATACCAACCTGGAGATTGAACGAGGTGCGATTTGGATTTTACGCTTTATAGAAAAATTATGTTTTTTTCGTTTAGCAGATAAATATAAACGCTTTTTATTTCCTTTTCTTTTACCCATCGTTGGTTCAACGAATTAAATTATCTGGAACAACAATATTTGATACATTACTTTATTATAGGTAGGTACCTACTTTTTATGTTACTTACCTACCTACTTTTAATTTATACAGTCATTATAACCAGAGATCGGAGTAGAGTAGTTTGGGGTTTCACTCACACAACGATAGCGCGGTTGTTCGGGCATTGCGCGACAGCAATAGATAATAGGAAAACCTAATTTTGAATTCTCTCACTTGTTTTGTTGGCCCATAAGAGCCCGTATATGAAATTACGCTGGACGAAAGTAGGTATTTTATTGTTTGAACGCGTCATCGTGTAATCGAGTAGCGAAGACGGGTTTGAAGCGGCGGACGGTAGTAAATAGTTTGATCAATAAATTATGATCCTTTTTTACAGTTTTTAGTTTTTAATTATTGCGTAAGTACTAGTATTTTTTTTTGGGAATTTAGTGGAACGTTATTAAATGTGAAACATTAGGAAGAAAATTACAAAAATTAAAGTAAAATTGAAAATAGTAAGACAAAAAGAAAGTACATACTACTTTGCGTCAATTTTCGGTCGTTTGAAATTTTTCACCCATGAACCAGTATGTTTTTTTCGCTTAATAGCGCCGTATTTGTATTTATTACCCATGGTTGAATCTGTAATGTATCATAATAGTCTGTTAAAAACAAAATGTCAGGTTCATATATGTATTTGCAAAACCGATATTTTCTGTAAATATTCTAACTTCAAATTACAATACTATAATAGAAAAAAAATAACATTAATCATATCTAGTTAAATAATGACATTTATATTGTACAAAGAACTGTACCTACTAACAGAATCAAAAAGTATCGGTCGCGCTATAATTCCGCCTGTGAAGCTTGATTTTAGGTATTGAGTCTTCTCCGCAGACGATCGATACACTTGAGTCTGACGGAGCAGCGCAACACGTCCTACTCCATAAAGCGCGGTGCGCGGTCTGCCGTAACAGCGTTTGACGTTTGTACTTGGCGCTCGCGTATAGAACTGAAAATTCTGGAGAAGAATATTCCATTAATTTCATAAAAAATATACTATGTAGTTAATTCAAATTTTAAAATTACTCGCATCGGTAGTATTGTTGAATTGTGTTAAACTGTCAAATGCCTATTAAAATAACTCTACTATAAACAAACTGGACAAGAAAGTTAATAAATTGTCCCGGCCACTTTTTAGATATTGAATAAATCTTCAATTTAATATATCATAACACATTGTTACTAATTTAGTTTTTTAAACTAGCTCCTAAAGAATTAAAGAAACAAGTAAAATTCACTGTAAAATACGCTACGCTACCGTAACGGTACGGGCTTTTAAGAGTCAACAAAACAAGTGAGAGAATTCAAAATTAGATTTTCCTATTATCTATTGCAGTCGCGCTATGCCTCAAGCCTCCCCTCTAGAACGCGACAGGGACAACTGCAGCTCGGGCCGAAAATACCTAAGAAAATTACGCAAATTCGACGTTCCGTAGTCCCGTTTCCTCCTCCAATACTGGACCGATTAAATTACTTTTTTCATAATTTAGTAGAGAAAAGTATATGGTATACCGTATAGGCTATGTTCCTACATTTTGCTTCTATAACGGAAAATCTGTCCTCTTTCTTACGTTTTGAAAGATACCATAGATTAATAGTAAAAAATATATTGCTCTAGTAGCACAATTCAGGGAGGAAACAGGGAACTACGTTTGTATGGAAAAACGGCTCTTTTGTTTGCTCTTGCCTCTTAGTAACAAAATGAAAATATATACTTACATAGTCTCATTCCTTTTTTTAATTGCAACCTTTGTAGACTTTTTTTGTTTATATCCAAACCGCTGAACACGGGGCATCTAATAAATAATGAAACAGTCAGATCAATGTACACAGTACAATTGTGAACATTACGAAATAATATAAAAGTTTCGGGGCTTCAGTTCAACTTCAACGTCCGTTTTTTTACATAACTAGCTGATCCGACAGACGATGTCCAGTCTTAGTTATGAATATGAACGATCAAACGCGTAAAAGGTTCTAATTATTAAGTTTTCTAGAATGTTCATATTTTCAACGCAATTTTCGTAAGGGCAGACTTGGAACGGGAACGGGACGGGAACTCTTGAATACGCAGAGTATTTAATATCAATGCGAAAGCGAGACGAACAAAATATGATGCCCGTGTTAAAAACCGGATGGTTCGCCGACTTTGTCGTTATACTCATGCTGTAGCTATATTTCGTTCTCGTGTCGCTCTTCTTCTTACAATCTGCCGCAAACGTACATCAGGCTGTTCTTGAGATGCATGTGCACGTTCCTCTGCTGTCCTGAGTCTTTGAGCTGCAATTCTTGCTGCGATCTGGTCTGCCGATTTATGAGCTCTTTCAATACGTTTGCGTTTTGCCTCTGCTCATCGCGTTGTTAAGGTTAGATTTGTCCTAATTATTGAAAAATTGCATTTTTCCCGTCACGGCAGCGTGAACGGTTGAGCTGTTTTCGATAATTCTTATTTTGATGTGTTCGTTATTGTCAGGAGAAGGATGTTATTAACGAAAATCTCAAGAAATTTGCCTGTCTAAAAATTAGGAAAATACGAAAACTACGGCTAGGTATTAATTTAACGGGTTTGACAATTTGCGCAGACAGGAAAACGTCTGTCGGGTCAGCTAGTTTGCAATAAAATAATATTGCGACTATAAACTGAGATGTACTATCCTATCTTTCAAGTTAGATCAAACCGCACACTGGGTGCAAATCAAATTAAAAATCGGTTCAGCAGTTTAATAATCCATCGCGGACATACAACGTGACACGCAATTTTTATATATAAAGATTTACATTACACAGGATAAAGTATGAAACTTGTACTTACTTTTATTTTCTGTTCGAAAAAGTATCAATTACTTTCAATCTCGAAACGACGACCCATCTCATATACACGAACACTATACAATCTTTGTCTATTTCGTATTTATTTTTTGCAAAATAACGATAAAGCCGTCCTTCCACGAGCGCTTTTGAGCGCGGAATGATGAACCCCCGCCCCGCCCCCGTCTCCAACCGTGAGCGCGAAAATATCATGTAAGAAGTATTTTTAATTTAGGTTTTAATTGAAATAAAACATTAATTTAGATAAAAATAAATAGCTGAATGTCTAAAGGACTATATATTCTGCAATTTACTATAACTGAGAATAAAAAATACGCTGTAAATTTTCCAAAACAGGTACCTACCTGTTCAAACTACTTTTCTGGTGTTGTTGAATATTTTTTATAATGTGGAGAAAAACGTATTTGAGGAAAATTTTGCATGATTTATTATTATTTACGATTTAACTCCAAAACTAAGTACCTACTACCTAGTACCTACTAGATTTGTGGCTAATATTTTTCATAACATTCATAATGCTATAAGTAATATCGGCAGTTGTCCATTACTAAATAAAACTTTAATTTATATTTTAAAAATATGCAAGTACCAACTTACTCCTATAATGATTACTCTTCTTTAAAAAATACACAATATACTAAAATCTATAGATTATAGAAATTGTACCTATTAAAAATTGATATTGTGAAAGTTGAAATTGCACGGCATCTAATTTAATTATTTTTTATTTATCACAATTTATTATCGATCTCAACCGGAGCGTCCGGTAACCTAATTACCTAACCTAGATACACAAGGACAAAACACTTAACATTCCCTAAATCAAAAACTACTAAACCGATTTTGATGCCTACCTACATAACATTCATATTTCATACACACTAACAAAAAAAAAGTAGGTACCCAACATCGCAATTTACCGATAAATCACTTTTTAGCTACTGCCCGGCCATATCAATAGGCTGCGATCTTTAGAAAATATTACTTAGGTACCTTTAGTATTATTTTAATGCATTACAGCCTAGATAAGGGGTGTAGGTACTTACGTAGGTATGTAAAGTAATTTCCGTGTTGATATTTTCGACTTTCTTTTTCCTGTAAAAATATTGATATGAAAACCTTCATAAAGGTAATTTAAAAAAAATTGCTACGCGTGCGCGATAAGTTGAGACCTGTGAAACAGCTGTCATTCTATACAACCGCTGCCGTAGGGGTGCGCGCGGGTAGCGGGCGGCGAGGTCAGGACTCAACTTATCGCACACGAGATCCAAGCAAACTTGAGCTGTTGTTTCCTTTAGCAAATTAGCTCCGGCGCGCTCCTACTGCCCGTTCGATATGAATTTTACATATTCGGCGTTTTAGAAATAACAAACATAAATATAATAATATATATATATACTAAAATCACTAAAATGCTCTTACCTTCTAACATCGTTCATATGCTCGGCGTTTGATTTATAAGAACGTTTTTTAGTCCTCTTCACTGGTTTTATTTTATTTCCCATACTTAATATTTACAAAAAATCACAAAATTACAAATAATTTATCAGTTTTAAAGTAAGTAAAATGGATTCTACAACAAAAACAAACAAACAAGCGACACGTCCGTCTAGCAACAGGCCTCGGCCGGTACTGTCGGTCTCGGTGCACACAGCACAGGCGTTCACGCACACATAGTTTTTTTTGGTAATAAGAATTTGCGATTTACACGAAATCTATTGATTGGACTAAAAAAATAAAACACTATTATTCTAGTATGTTGCTTGTAGAATTATTTGCCGAAAAAACAGAATGATTGCATGTAGTTTAGTATGGTTTTTAAGCATCAAAAGATTTTTTTAGAGGTACCCTTGTGATTTTTTTCTATCGAGTAAAATAAGTTGTATTGTGTTTTCAACACACCATATAGCTAGTATATCTCCTGAAAGATATCATATATTTGTCAGAGATTTTTTACTGCGCAGTTAATCATATACTTTAAAGCATTATAAAACTCGCGTTTAGCTCTTCTAGTCCCCTTAAAACTAAAATTATACATCGGTGAGAGCTAAATGAGGATAAAATATTACTAATACAAGTCGTGTCAAGTAAAAAGAACGCTGACGGTTAAGCTGCGCATTGGCGATTTATCGGTCTATTTGGTGTTATGAGGTGGTATAAGAATAACAAATAGGTAGTTGTGAAGCCACGATTCGCGAGCCTAGTTCAAAAATAAAATAATCGGCACATAGCTTTCGTGCAAAACTCGATCCATGCGCAAACACACCCCATCACTTTTTACCAGCGTTCTTTTTACGTGACGCGTACTATACGTTCATTAACCAATCAAAATTGAATTAATAAACAAGAATTATTATTAAGACGCGGTCTGGGACGGACGGCCGTAGAAACTTTTTAAAAATCTCTTGTATGTATAGTGTGCCAAAGAAATTTACCTACATACATACACTCGAAAACATACTTAACCGTCCTTTCGCAGTCGAGTAAAATTGTGTCTTCTGCTAAACCCTGTATGTTGATACATACATACAAACTTATGCATATTTACTACTTAGGAATGTATCAACGCCGTAGCACTCCTCCTTTTTTGAAGTGGGATAAAAGTAAGTAACAAAGCATAATATACAAAGAGGTATGATTATAACAATGACCTAATAATGCTTAACTTACTTCATTAGTATACTTCTGTTTGGCAAGAGTATCCATAATGTCTTGCATGATGTGGAACCACTTGAGCGACGGCTTATACAGCGAGCAGCCCTCCGTCTTGAGTTTGTTTATTTTTTTCTTCTCCAAGTAATACGTGGAGCGCAAACTGCGTATCTTATTCTTTATCTCGTTCCCACCGAACCCCTGGATCGCCATTTCATCTTGGATCTCTTGTAGCGCCCTGTCCCTGTTGTTTTTGTTCTTGTATTCCGGCAGCTTGACGTTCCAGAGGCATTCGTGTTTCTTGTAGAGAGAGACGAACTGGCACGTCGTGTCGTCGGTCCATTTCTCCGGCCTGCTCATGCTCGTGTGCGTGCACTCGCGCAAGCAATTCGCGCCCGACTGTCAGCATGCAATATGCATGCGCGGCGTCCGGCGCGCGACGCTCAGCTTGCGCATGCCACACGAGTGTTAATCCATACCGAACACGTGATAATATGTCCACATTGCTATTTATTGCTCACCGTGACACTTCAATATGTACTTTTAATAATTATTGTACTTTTCACACAAGGTAACCAGTTATGGTTTAATTGGTTTCATAAAGGAATAAAACATGAGGAAATATAGTTTATGATGCTTGTCACAACATAATACTAAATACTTAAATTGTTACCACCATGGACAAAGGTCCATGTTTACTACGTAAAATTTATAGATAAAATTGCAGTAATTGTAAGGTACAGAACAGTAAAAAACTAAAAACAAATGAAATGAATGTATGAAAACCACTGCCGTCAAACCCACATTAAAACCGATAGCTAAACAGTACAACACAAGTAAACTATTATTAAAAAAAAGTACTAAGATTATAGTCAATTGTAATAACGTCATTGATCGCGGTGAGTCATAGACCATAGTCATAGGCTAGTGAGTCATAGATAAGCAATGTCACATACCGTTAAAGAAGCGACACTGTAAATATTCTGCCTATTTCAAAATTTTAATAATTGTAAGTCAGTAATATTTATCTTAAAATATTTTTTTTTTCTAAAATAAATTTATGTAAGTAATAGAATGTTATATTTTGTTTTGCAAAACCGTGCAATTATATTACTATTACTCACATCAATACAAGGAACAGCAGATTTCTTCAGATAACGCCTTCCCTCTTTTGTGATATATTTATCCTCTTCGCGAAAATGCAATGAACATACGTGAGAATAATGGGATGGTAACCAGTTCTTTTCACTGCGATTGATTTGGACAAATTTTATCCATTTTCCCCTTTCTTCACGGTCCGGACGTGGAAATCTTGAATAAAAAATATGTTACCAATTATCTTTGAATTGATACATAGCTAATAATTCTAATTATAAATAATTATAAAAATTATAAATTATAAAATATTATCTACCTATAAAGTCAGTAGCTTATACTGTCTATCAATTACTTAACTAACCTAACTACTTGTCTGTAAAGTCGGTTTACTGACGATAGTTGAACGTGACAACGTTTTAAGAAAATACTGATGGAATGGTAGCATTTTTCAAAAGAAAATTTTAATTTCATCTGTTTAATAGATTTGTATGTATATAGAGAAGGAGGTAATTGGAAATCCAACCTTTGCCCTGAACGAGATGAGGATGTAGTTGTCGCTTCTAGAGAACCACTGGCAATACCCAAGTTAGCAGCTTGGCGTAATCTGTTGTTTCGATCTCTTCGATTACGTGCTTCTCTTGCAGCTGCTCTCTGTGCAGGAGTTTTGGATGCAGCAATCCGCTGTCTGTACTCACGTTGTATTTGTGCCCTTGTTTTTGGAGCAGCAGTTGTTGGTTTTGCAAATAGCGTCGCAGAGGTACATGCAACAGCTTCTTGAATCTCCATGGGAACAGGAATTGCAGGAAAGAGTGGCTCATTTGTGAGATTGACACGCTCATCAGGTTGATCTGCAGTGGTGGTAGATTGTTGTTGCGCGTGTTGTCGTTGACTTCTAGTTTGGACATTGTTCGACTCTTCCCCTGAACGAGATGGAGATGTAGTTGTCGTTTCAAGAGAATTACTGGCAATAGCCAAGTTAGCAGCTTGGCGTAATCTGTTTTTGCGTTGTCTTTCGTTTTTCAATTTTCTCGCAGCAGCCACCTGAGCAGGAGTTCTAGATGCTTTGATACGCTGTCTGTACTCACGTTGTTTTTGGGCTTTCGTTTTTCTAGCAGTGATTATTGGCTGCGCGAATGGCGTTGCTAAAGTAGATGCTACAGCATCTTGAACCTCCGTGGGTTCACTCATCGAAGGTAGTGGCTTATTCATGACATCCTCTGGTTCGTCAGGCTTTTTTTTTATGGTGGGATTGTAAGCGGTTCTGCAAAATAAATCGTCGTTCGAAACAATTTAAAATTTTTTTCATAAAATTCTTCAATCAGAAAATCATTTTAAATTTAAAAAATAAAAATACAGCAAAATACTTGAATAAAATTTATTGTTTAAATTTCTACTCAATTGTTAAAATTTAAATTTTGATTTTATTATTTTAATAATATAATTAAATTTTTTCAATTAGTTACTTCATTATTTTTGCAATTGTAATTTGTTATAAAAAAGTAATAATTTTAAATAATTCATTATAAGAATAAACAATGATTAAATTATTGTTAATAAATCTTACATTTAAAATTTAAAATTTGGAAACATTAAAATTTTCGTAAATCTAGTTTTTAAAAAGCCCGCCTCAATGTGTTTGTTAAAGGAGAAAATGTTCCCTTTAACGGATGGCTGGTCCAACCTGTCATTTCAGACACGTTGTTGTGATATGTGGAACATTTAATATTTATGTTTTAATTTTTTTAAATCATAGCTACGCTCGATAATTATTTCGATTGAATAGTAAAGCCATCGATTTTTTACTCATCGTGAAATAGTTCTGTTAACTTATTGTTTTAATTTCGTCAATTATAGCTTAACCTACAATCGCTGCACTAGCGGACCGATGCTATTCATTTTAATTTTTAATGATGAAAGCACGAATATTCGACAATATATCACTGAATATATATGTAATTAATATCGAAAGAATCATTACCTTTATCGCTGTAATTATCGTTGCTATAAACAATTGACACCACATTCACTTTTCACTGCACTTGATACTCGATCAAAACATGTAAATGTACTATAGTATAGCAGCTGTCCACGCAGACGCATCGCTCAGACGGATGTCGAACGCCGATTGTGCTTCTTTGGCGTTACCTCGCTCTGAGGCGTTCCATAGGCTTGAAGTGCAAGCGAGAGCGCGGAACGAGCGACAAAGAAGCACAATCGGACGTTGTCACGTTCAACTATCGTGAGTAAACCGACTTTACAGACAACCAATTTTTCGTGCGTGCAGCCGCGCGGCTTTATCGAATTTTAAGACGTCGTCACGTCAAAAAAATGGTACGTAACTAGGTAGGTTAGACTTTCATATTTCATGATTTAACCTTTTTTCAATTAATATTTATAAATAAAATTATTATAAAATTTACCACTATAAAAATATACGTCAGCTATAAATATGTATTACTATCGACACTTCTTTCATACTCAATGTCATTTCTTAAATTTTTAGTCTATGGCAAATAACGCAAAATGGCGCCCACGAAAAATCTTGCTCGAACTAAGTTTTAAAAATGATTATCTAATTACTTACCGATGAAAAGTTACTCCTGTGCACTTTGTCGAATTACTTGTATTTTTAGTGCAATATCGTAACACACAAGAAGGCATATTTGATGTTTATCACTTTTTTGCTTTAAAACAAACAAGACATGAACGTGCACTTCGCGAAATAAAGAGCGACTGCGGCCGGCCGGCTACAGTTGACGGCAGATGGCGGCGCGGGGCGGCGCGGCGCGGCGTCATATTTATACGTAGTAATAATAATAGCTCAATGGTTAAGCCACGGCGCACACCGCTCGCGATGAGCGATACGCCGCGGAGCGGCAACGTCGCGCTATGCCTGTCGAGTGTCGTTTCACTCGCTCAGTATAGCTAGCGCCTCGCTTGGGGGCACGCGCGTTATCGAAAACTTCCTTAATTATTTTTACGAATATGAATAACGATAAAATGAACACTAGAGAGTATAGGGAAAAACTAATTGACGAAGTGAGGAAGTACCCGGTTCTGTACGACACGAGACACGAAAACCATCGCGACATCGATGTGCGGGACCGCTGCTGGCAGGAGATATCAGAGCGACTCAGCGCTAACAGTGAGCCTTATCTTCTAGCATTAAGATTCAATTTCGCCTAGCTGCTCTTGAAATTATATTCATTGTTTGACATTGATCAAGCTGAAATGTGTTCTATCCTTTACCAATAAAGGTTTATTTTCTTTGGAATATCTGAGAGATACGGGACTTGGATGTTCAAGTTGTTTATTGAATAGAATTTAATACGAACATGAGTTCTGTTATCTCATTTTACAGTAATTTACAGAATAATTTTGTTTTTTTAGTTTATACTCAATGCAAATTAGATATATACCTATAGTCTGTCCACTATAAGAATTGCTTTTTGACAGCTCGACGGGTGATACCAAAAGTGATGTACAAAAGATTATCGATTGTGAAACTATTTCAATTATAAATTCATAATATTATCATAAATCGAATAAGGTACGTAAATAATAATTACAACGTAAACATACTAATAAGATACGTAATAATAAGACCACCTATGCATGCATTTTATGTTAAAACTAAACTAAACTAATATTTTATTATTTATTGGTTTCTATCTTACAATTTGGTTGTCTTTATGTTTAAATTATATAACATAAAAGAAGAGTTTTTCTGTATCGGATACATTTTACAGTGTATTTTTATCGATTATTATAATCTATCGACCCATCATTGAATAATTCTGTGTAGAAATCACTAAGTGGTCGGGGCATGTCCATGAAGTACAATGATTATTTGTATGACATTTTAACATAGACAATACAATCCTTCATAGGCGTGAAGCTGTCAAAAAGCAAATAATATAATGGACAGAGTATAGTGTTGTTTTGATTCAGTGCGAATGAAGATATAGACAAAAATGTTTAATTTATGAGATAGGCAAGTTTGACAGTTGATAATAATATAGATTTTATAGGATTTTATAGATTCATAAATTGTGAATATATGTATTTATGTCAATTAAAATTCCTTTAGGTATACTTTAGAGCAATTTAGAGTGTGCTTTTTGTTGATCTTGGCTGGACTTTATTTTAATTCTACTGAATAGATACCTAGATAGTAGAAGTTAAAATTAATGTTATAATGCTTGAACATTGTGTTTTGTGAGGATGTTTATGTGTTTGTAACTCTTTCACGCAAATACTACTGAACCGATTACAATGAAATTTAGCACACATATAGAGGGTAACTTGGATTAACACATAGGATAGGTTTTATCCCGGAAATCCCACGGGAACGGGAACTATGCGGATTTTCCTTTGAAAACGCGGGCGAAGCCGCGGGCGGAAATCTAGTACCTAAGTAATAGTATAAAAGTATGTGTAATGAAATAGATTTATGACTTACGGCGTTGCACAATTTCCATATTTCGAGTGTAGGTATAGCGTTTTGAATTAATGTACGTCTTTTTGTTGTGACATTGAAATCACTTTCTTGGAAATGTTTTGAACATATCCTGCTATATCTTGAAGGGAACCAATTTCTTTTTCCTGTCGCGGCTATCCATTTTTCCTTCAAGTCAGGACATTGTGGAAATCTACAAAGAACATAATACTTAATAATATAATAGGTAACAGTTTTGTTCACCTAAAAAAATTAATGGTAATAACTAATAATAATGTATTTTTAATTTATGTGTGCTGTGTTATTTTATAAGAAATGTGATTCTGGAATGGTACGGTCAGACGCATGGCAAGCAGCCCGTGCACTTACGGTACAAACAAAGAAACACGGGTGCATGCACAAACAACATGTTATATGCTTGTACTGCGGGTAAAACCGCAGGGCACAGCTAGTAATAAAATAGTTGTTATTTAACATCGTATTAGGCAAAATTATTTTACAAAATATCACAACACTAGCTCGCGAGTTCGCGACCGGATTTCTGCGGCCCGGCCGGGCCGTACCACCATATGTATCAAAATCCGAGCGCGAAGTTATCGATTACTATGCCTTTTCACCAGATGTCGACAAAAATAAGAGGCAATGTAAAGTTAAAACTGTTAATAACAACGGTCGACTGTGTCATGACTCATGGGTATCACTTGTAAAGATTCTATAATGTTAGGAAAAACGGCATTATTAAAAAATAAATAAGAAAATACTTACCGATGAAATGTTATTCCATTATCATTATAATTACAAGTTATGGAAGTATTTCCGCATTGGGAAACGCTGCAACACACCATGTTTACACAAGCACGTCTCGAGAGCAACTGAACAGCCGACAGCGACGAACGGCGAACGCAGGTGGCGTGAGAGTCACATGAGCGGCGACAAGGTCACGCCGCACGCGTGCTTACGACTAGTGCCTTGTTATTTACATTTCTATGGCGGGAACCAACCGCAAGTCATTTTATTGCAATTTATTTAAATAAAGTGTTGTTTTATGTGTAATTTTGTAATATTCAAATATAGATTCTAGATTTATCATAGCACTTTAGAAGCTAACAGTTAGTAGATACTCCTTACTATGAATTATGACAGATATTTTTATTGACGCTTGATTGACGCCTTTGTGCCGTCAAAACTCTATCTACCAACCTGGCATCGTAGTCCATTGAAAAGTTACATTTGGGGTTGCATTTTTTAGAGGACGCAATTTTATTTTTTTGATGTGTAGGGGGGGGTCAGTGTGAAGCTATCACCAAGTTTGTGGGGTCACCACCCTTGTCCCACGGCCGCCATCTTGAAAATAGCGGTTGATATGGTTTTTACGATATATCTCTTAAACTATTTATTTGATAAAAAAAAATTGTTAACATTATTTGTTGCAAATTAAATTCTCTACAACTTTGATGCTGTAACTTTTTGTCGTAGAACTATAAATAAAAAAGTTATAAGCGAAAATGTTCAGAAATTGGAACTATTTATATTATTCAATAAAACTTTTATTTATCATTTTACGAAGAAATGATATCAGACCATTTTTGTAGATTGTTTTTCTAGGAACAACTTTTATATACAACATTTTTTCATTAAGTAAATAGCTAAGGTTTTACAGCGCTCTGAAGTGAGTACTTATTTTCAGTACTCTGAACTATACAGTATACTTATATTATGTGTGTACTTATAATAATTTGTCATCAGTATTTGTTTTTTTTTGTTATTATAATATTATTAATAATTAATTTTGCAATATTATTAATAATTAATTATTGAATCTTTTCCCCACCACCCAGGAGGTACTGAGTCTGGAAGCGCGTTTTTTTTTACGTCGAAAAGCAGGGCTGAAATGTTCTGCAGTGTGCTTCTATTGTTCTGGAGTATGGGAAAAGAGCCAAATAGCCAATATATGTATAGTTAAGAGTACTGAAAAATAGTACTCACTTCAGAGCGCTGTAAAATCTTAGTTATTGACGTAATGAAAAAATGTTGTATGTAAAAGTTGTTCCTCGAAAAACAAACTACAAAAATGGTCTGATATCATTTCTTCGTAAAATGATAAATAAAAGTTTTATTGAATAATATAAATAGTTCCAATTTCTGAACATTTTCGCTTATAACTTTTTTATTTATAGTTCTACGACAAAAAGTTACAGCTTCAAAGTTGTAGAGAATTTAATTTGCAACAAATAATGTTAACAATATTTTTTAATCAGATAAATAGTTTAAGAGATATATCGTAAAAACCATTTCAACCGCTATTTTCAAGATGGCGGCCGTGGGACAAGGGTGGCGACCCCACAAACTTGGTTTTAGCTTCACACTGACCCCCCCTACATATCAAAAAAACAAAATAGCGTCCTCTAAAAAACGCAAGGTTAGGCCTAAAAAATGTAACATTTCAATGGACTATCGCCCGGGTTGCCTTTTTTGTGAGATTCAATGAGCATTGCAGATACGTGATTTTTTGAACATTATTTATTCAGTATTAAAAAAAATAATTGGTTTAGAAAAGATAAGATACCAAATAACACCAACAGTTCTCTGGCATCTATATTATTTTTTAAAATGTTAAATTGTTATGATTTTATAATTTATTGATTACTAGCGGTCCGCCCCGGCTTCGCCCGTGGTACATAATTTACGTTTTCCCTACATAAGAACCATCCTCGTACTTCAAGGAATATAATAAAAAAATAATTATCGAAATCGGTTCGGCCGTTCTCGAGTTATGCGCTTACCAACACATTTTGCGATTCATTTTTATAGTATAGAGAATATAGATATTGACTATGTTTGAGATTGAATAATCTCGAGACTACAATCCTACTGCGTAGCAATACAGCGACTATAACTTCTTCAGAATAAGTACAATTTACTTCCAGGTGATGTACTCAAACGGGAATGGAAGATCCTCCGCGACTCCCTGCGGCAGTCCCTGAAGAAGACGACGACGGGCGCCACCAGGAAGTCCGGCGCGCCTTGCAAGAAGTGGCGCTTGCAGAACAGAATGGCTTTCGTCCTGCCCTATATGACTATGAGGTAATTGTTACCTACGTTTTGATTCATAATAAACCAATATGATTTAATTTATATTTAAGCGAAATTACGGTCGAGGGCAGAAAAGTTTGTGACTCATAATGTTGTTCTTTTGTATCTTTGGTACCGTAATATATAGCATATTCGTTACAGAAATACAAATACTAGCTTGTGCCCATGTTTTTGATCGCAGTGGAATCTAAAGGGCACAGCTAGTTCAGCATAAATGATACTTACATAACTATTTGTTTATTGCATTTTTGTTGTTACTTGTTAATTACCTTCATTACTGCCTTAAATACATTGAATAGTTTTATCACATTAACAGCTAAACGAAGACATTAATATGTACCCGAAATTCGCAAGTG
>CAJQZM010032347.1:0-15688 GCA_907164665.1 Colias nastes | reverse complement strand
ACCCGCAATCAACGTTGCTGGCATTTTAGTTTAAACTTTAAAGTTGTTTAGAGGACGTTGAATATGAGCAAAAAACATAAGATGACTAGATGAGCTTTTGTTATCAAGTAGTGATTACGATAGCGTTTTTCAACACTCGCACGTGTTAAAGTGCATATCGCCGTGAATGAAACTGCGACACGTTGCCATGGAAACGGGCTGAGGGTTGAAGCCCTTTGGGCCGCTGTGCCTTCCGATTTCCCCTAAAGAAAACGTAATAGCTTGTACTGTATAGTAGTAAATCAAATGCTGTCCTAATTGGTATAGTAAAAATGTTTACAGTAACTATCTTTTTTTTTCTAGTTTTAACTAACATAATATGTATGTATGTATGCTGTTATGGCAGGCAATAATTTATCTTAAGTATTTTAATAATTAATATCATATAGTGATTAATTATGACTATCATAAAAATTTTCAATCAAATATTTATATTGATTACACTTGAGGCAATTTTAAAGAGATTCGTTAAAATAATTATGATGAATTTTCATAAATTAATTTTATTATGTAGAGCAAAGAGCTGTTATCATATGAAAGACCTTACAAAATACGACTCTATTAAAAAGATATCCAACATGACATTGTTTATTTTGTTCCAGGTGCCAAATAGATTAATCACGTGCCTTATGATCTTCCCATATATCTTTATCATTTGGAAATTGTTCATAGCAAAGTTATAAGTCCCGTTATTCTGTCCATGCACCTTTTACAATTGTTGTCATGAATGCTTAATGTAGCGCTAAGAGAGAAGGGAACGGTGGTGTGGATGGTGTTGCAAGGATGTCCATTTGGGTGGGCAGTGGCGGCGGCGGGAATGAGGTCCGCGGTCCACCACCAGCCACTGTCCTTTCTACTAACACTTCTATGGAGTCTGGTATCGAGGCTGGAGTGCTGCCGACTGTCACGGGCTCGCTCGCGTCGGCGAGGGACTCCCTGGGATCCCTGTCTAGAGCTGCCGAACATTTGTACGACACAGACCACACCGATCTTGGAAGCGAACTTGATGAAGCTGAAATACGACGGGAGTTGATGCACGATGTAAGTTTCAATATGTTCTTAAAAACAATAAGGATACTAGTTTATACCCGTTAAATACATATCTAATACGTACGTATAAAAAGTGTATAAAGTACTATGAAAGACTTTAGAGTTATTTCATATTGATTTTTCTGGGTTTTAATTGACCATTACCAACGAATAATAAATGTATGTAGTTTTAGAATGGAACGAGTAATTTACTATCGATCACACTATCGATAAAATATGTAACATTTTTCTGTTTCAGAAATGGCGCCTTCTTTTTGATAAGGTAAGTTAAAACATTAACCTATGTTTTGTATGTATTATGGTAAATGAATTACGACAACAAAATATGATAATATCAAGTAATATACCTACGTACCTATACCTATATACTAAATTTTTAAACGGCTATAACAGATAGAAAAAAATCTTAATCGTCTTTATATAAGTTATAAATATTCCATGCCTAACACCTTTTTTCAAATAAAAATTATTAAGGTATGCTTTGTATTTTATAAAATTCGACTACTTTAGAACCATTGCACATGTTGCCTACGAATACATCAAAAGTGACTTTTACGACATTGAGACAAATTTCCAGAAATTCTTATGTTGAGTTCTTGAGTTGATTAAAATGTACAGAAGCAAGTTCCAAAAAAGTTTTATAAGCAGATAAAAGTGTGTCGGTAGCGCCGCAGATCAAACGGTGTGTCGTCACGTAGAAAACATTGAGATAATGCCACTGCACAGATAGGGCGCTTAATATTTTTTTGTCATCTCCTTTTTGGAAATGGACGAAATTATTACAACAATATTATACACATAATAATGCGAACTCTCGGAACGGTGGGTGATTATGACGTTACGGATGCTCTGTTGAAATCTCAATTTTGTTTTTGTACGTGACCGTGTCGAATGTTGAAGGTGTGAATTTTATACTAATGATTTGTTTATTATCTTCTTGTGTAGTTCGATCCTGAAGGCTTTGGGGAGATTCCTTGGCCGGACTTCCTGCAAACTCTTCAGCATCCCGATTTTATAGCACAGGTGCCTCATCACAAGCGTGAGGTAAATTTGTATTGAAAAATTAAATCTGAAAATGTTAATTGTTGTGTATTTAATAAAGTTACTATCATTGTATTTTTAATTTAATACTGTAGGTTACTTGAATTTGATTTGCCGAATTAAATCAAAGTAGTAGTTATCCTAACTTTCCAAAGTTATAACGAGGTAGGTACACAAACACTTCAGTTTGTATATTATAATCTACTACTTCATAATTTATTGAAAAACTAAGTAGGAACATTGGACAACATTAAGAAATATATCTTTTTCAGATACTATTAGATAAAGCTCGAAGTTCCAGCAGCCCAGCCATAACATTTCAAGAGTTTGTTAATGTGGTAAGTTTTAGCGTACCTACCTACTTTTGTCATGTTTATTGAATATTATTTTGTGATATTATGAATGATTATTTTGTATGTACATTTAAAGAATTTAATTAAACCTACTGTATGGAAAAAGAAAAACATTACGTAGAGCAGAAAATAACATCGACTCTACATTTCGTTTGATGTTCTTTTTGTACATTAGGTATGTATGTTATTATTAGTTATTTATCATTAGGTTTTACTAATACTAATCTCATCATAACTATCATACTAATCTGTGACTCTCCTTGTTTTTATTCTATGCATTTTATTCTAAATTCTACAAGATAGAGCTCTACAATGTGTAGAATATTAGTGAGCCGCTTAGTAGGTTCATCTTGGTAAATTGTAAATTAGCTTTATCCTAATCATCAGATATATAGGGGCGGTATCTTTTAGTCTTGATGTACATATAGGTAACCTATAATATCGTCGTGGCGCTCCCCGTTTCCAAAGTACAAGACAACTAAATTAAGATGCAACGCCGATTACGCTCAAAGATCCCTATTTCAAAATGGGCCCAAGTCGTACAACCCAGCTCCACGAAAACAAGTCCTATTACAAGTAATAAGAGTACACGGGATCTTTGCTAAAAGAAAAAGTTTTCTAAATAAACTTGACTTCGGAAAGGACCCACATTCTTATCGTTTCTGTCTGTCGCCTGGAAACTCGATAAAGTCCAATTCGATTTATTAGGTGGACATTTATTTTTGTGTGGTTAAATATATTATCTTAAATGCGTATTAACATTGAGCACGATCGTTTATTATTGTTTTGTTCCGTACTGATTCAGAGATTGTTATTTTTGTTATGTTAGGTATATACATTACATAATACATATGCCTATCTATATTATAATATGTATACGTATACTGATTAATTATACATTTTTACATATGGTAGGTAAGTGGGAGAAACAAATAATCTAATAATATATATTAAATCGAATCGTATTGTTATACGAGAAGTGCCATTTTATTAACATGTGCTCTTTAGCTTTATTTTTATTCAGGCGCATAAAATACGCAGTTATTAGGCACGTTCAATAAAAAATACATAAAGATTAAATCATTAGTGCTTTGGTTTAAAGATTTAAAAGAACGATACGATCTCATTAAACCTAATACATCACTTTAATGTCAAACGAAAGGTTATCCCCTAATTAATTATAAAAAAGGCATATGAAAACGAAAATTTGCATGAAGAATCTTAAGAAGCAACCAAATGTGGTGTCGTGAATTATTCGCTGTCCTAAGAATTTAAAAATGAAGATATTTCTTAAAAGGGTCTCCTTTTTTCGAATATTTTAAAAAAGATTTTATGTTATGAACGTATATAACATAATATGTATATATACAGGTTATATAATATTATTTTATATTAATTATTAATTAAATATTCTAATACAAGCAAACTAAGAGCTCTATAACAGTATGATAACAGCACTCTTATGATTTGTTGTTGCGTCTAAATAAAATCAATGCCCCTTTTTGTTATTAAACTTTCAATTTTTTTTATCGTAGGACTTTTAAGTCCGTTAATATCGGTTTGAAAACCGCAATATTAATTTTCAGCAGTATGAATTATTCATTCGCTTGTATACAATAAATATTTCAAAACGTTTTTTTTCACCTTGTCGAGATTGGCTCAAGCGAGTGTTGATTTTAACAGCGCAGCGGCTTCAAAAATGTTTCGCGTACAATTGTGTAGATAATCGTAAATCAAAATTAAATTCGAAGTATAAAGAGACAACGAGGGACACTGTTGGGTCGTGGGCGTCCATGATGCGGCATTCTTATGCTAATCCGGGCGAACCACATTCGAATGGGGTGGGCCAAATTGTTATTTATATTGTCACCTCCAGGCTTTTTTTGTTCACTATACTTCTGGACTAAATTACCGTCTGACTTCATTCCCATAAATATACACTCGTAATGCAAACATGATCACTTCATCTTGTTAGCAACGTTTTTACGCTCCGAATTATCGGACATAGTTGTGTTCGTTTACTTTGTTTACATTTTTTTTTTGGTAGAATAGAATGATACAAATAAAAAAAGCTTTAACAGTTGATTTTTCTAGGTCATAGGCCTAAGGTCATAGCATTTAGCGCAGTCCTAATCAAGATAACACAGGATAAAATTCATAATTTAGTAATTCTTCTTCTCATGCTGAAGAGGTCAATGTTATATTATGTTTTATGTATAATTTTATGGAAACGCATAAAATATTATTCCTTACCATTACACACAATAGATATTTGAATAATTTTTTCTTTGTGTGCTTAATGTAGGGCAGTAAATAAATGATAAATGACAATACAATGACGGAATGAAAGCTTTTAGGGAAATCGTATCTGCTTGACATGGGAAGTAATTTCCTGGCAGGAAATTAGTTCACACTGTTACGATATGCAGGGTAAGAAACTATTGTTTATTTAAATACTAGCTGGCCCGGCGAACTTTGTACCGCCCAGTCAATGAATGTCGTGTTACCTTTGGGCTTGGAACTAATTTAGGCTATGATGAACGGAATACAATGATACAAAATAAATATAGATATAGGTATAATGGCTTTTTATTTCGATGAATACACATATAGAAATAGAATAAAAAAATAATTACCGTCAAATTGGCCAACATTGCCAACAAGGGTATCTTTGCCCAAAGATCAATTCATAAGAAAATTTTTAAATTGCAAAAATACCTTTATACTTTGGCAACATTAATAGTATTTGGTGTAAAATAGGTTGTATGTATGACAACACTGCCTATTGTGTGTGTCGCTAACTTAAATCAGCAACTTGTTGTAACTCGTCGAATATCATGTGTGATTTTGCGGGCAAAAAATGGTGAAAATTCAAGTGAGTTTGTGCATGATGGCTAAAACACAGGTAATTATTACTCATAATATGTTATAAAATAATGTTTGAAGAGTGTTTTAATGCTATTATTACCACTGAAGGATGTTTTAAATAAAAGTTACAATGGTGGGCAAAATTACCCAATAATGTAGGGATCTACTTACCTATATTTGACAACATTGCCCACCATCAAAAAAAGCTTAGGGTTGGCACACTTCATATTACCACATATTTTGATACTTAATAATATTACTTCTATTCGGTTAATTTCGGAAAAATAAGCTTAATTTGGTCTCCCGGAAAGAACAATGGTAAATAAAGTTAAATTGCTGAATTTTAAGCACAACTGAAATGTAAAAATATGTTTATTTTTATTAAATAGTCACTGAACTGTCTGTTCTGTTTTGCTTTTTTTATCTTTTTATTGCCTACAACATAATCCTACTACGAAATATTTGCAGTAAAAGAAATCGGAAGTCATGCTCATTTTACTGAGATGTACCAACCCTAGGCTTTTTGGAAAGCGAAATGCGATTTGTATGAAAAATAGAAAAAACACCTGGGTTACTTTGCCCAGCTGCTAAAGTCGGGAACCTTTCATGATACTGCTTTGATTTTAAAGTAAACGACATCTTAACCAACATTTTTGAATTGGACTTTAATATAATCTGGCTAGAGGTCATACTTACGTCAAAAATCGACGTGGCCAATGTTGGCAACAAGTGCAGATAACTTTACCCGCCCTCAAAAACAGACAAAAAATGAATAAAATGTTGAAGAATAATGAAATTTTCTACAGCAATATATGCACACGATCGAAAAACATATGCTAACAGAAAATACTAACGTTGCCATAGAATTTTTTTGCGGAAATTGAAATTATTCATAAAAAGCGGGCAATGATGGCCAATTTGACGGTACTTAAATACTTCATACCTACACGTGTCAGAGAAAAATTAAGTACCTATTGAATTAAACTACGTTTTGCAGCCTGGGATGCACTCGAATTAACTCTTTTCGTTCTTTAACTGGTGTCGACCACAAATCGTTTCCTTTCACTTTAATTATGATAGTTCTACTTCTACCACTATCATCGGGCGACCGACGATGATACAGTGGGTAACCATCGTTGCCTGTGATGGTCTTTGCCGTCAATTTTCGTGGATACCTTTTGGAACACTCGCTGTCAACCATGCATGGTGATTGGCGGTTGATGGTGCCACACGGTCCATGAATCATATTCGTGATTAGAACATCATGTCATGTCGGTCTGGATCGGTTACAGGATTAGCAATCCCCGCACATACAATTTTTATCTGCCCGAACTCTTTCTACTAACCAAATTAAAATGTGTGCATGCTGCAAGCCTTATTTTTGTCATTCGATTGAATACATCCATCATTGAATAATCCCAAAGATGTGTTGCTTTTGTAACTCATAATCGGATTTTTTGCTTGAAAACATGTGTGGTAATGTCGAGCCGATCACTTGATATCTGTCCGGGAAGCAGCAGTTGAATAATTTCCATCCATTTCGGATTACATGTAAATATTGTAATGAATAGATCTGGCCGACCATAAAGACGAAAATATTATGTATGTCATTGCATCTTGCGCATATTCATGACCTGTGTATGTCGCAGTAAACAGACCAACTTTTTCTGCATCTTCTTCTCTGTGCTAATTGCATCGCGTAAATGGATGTAATATTCAAAACGCAATTTAGCTTGGTTCGAACCAATGAATCAGGGGCTCCGTTTCAATTTTAACGTTATATACATAATAATATTATTATGTTAACGCAATATTGTTGAAGCAGTCGACGAAATTGCAACAAATTATAATTGTCAGAATTTTTACATTTTTATAGAATTTCTTTTTAATAATTAAGCGAACTAACCTTCTTGGTTAGATTCCTCACCAAAAATACCTTATTAATTTCTGAAAACACGCGTAAACACAATCATTTGAGGAATTTTTATATATCTGCTTTTATTGCACTTTTTGATAATTATTGATTTTAAAAAAATACAAACAATATTTATTCACCTAGTTCAGGATACATCGCCCATTTTTGCAAGTGACTACTATCAAGCTGATTTTCCGTTTGTAGCTTTATTTTGATGAGACACCGAATAATTTCGTGTACGAAACTCTCGATTGTGGTAGCTAACAGAGATAACAAGGATAAAATTTTTTGATTTGATGGTTCTCAAATATTTATTACGCAATTTGTAGGACAATATGTCTGTTGAATTATATAAACATTAACTAAGTGAAAACAAAAAAATCAGCTTGTTAGTAATCATTTATGATGACCTCGTTATCGATACACTTTGGAAAGGGGGACTCTTTGAACCAACCATAGATTTTGTAGGACAAATATTTTTTCGAATAATTTAGGTAATTATCTTGAGATTGAACAAAAAAAAAATTCAGTTAGTAATAAATATTTGAGAACCATCAAATCAAAAATTTTTATCCTTGTTATCTCTGTTAGCTACCACAATCGAGACTTTCGTACACGAAATTATTGGGCGTCTCATCAAAATAAAGCTACAAACGAAAAATTAGCTTGATAGTAGTCACTTGCAAAAATGGGCGATGTATCCTGAACTAACCCTTTTTACTTGTTAATTATTTTACACATACCTAATACATTTTTGAACGCATGAATGTCAAATATTATTTTCCGTATTTGACAGGATTGACAACTAATGATTGACATGTACGAAAATCAAAATTTTGGGAAAATATTTATTCGTCTAGTTTTTGTTGTTTTTATGATTTATTCTGCTATTCTGGGCGGTGACAAATCCAACAAATCCAAAACCATGAAAATTGGTTCAGCAGATCTCGAGTTATAAGTGTTGGAACATACAGACTTGCTTCTATATATATAGATATGAGGAGGGTCGGAACAAAAACCGATAAACGACATGCTGTATTTTTTTTTTTTTTTGTAATTTCGATGCTTTTGCATAATTTTACATGATAAGCTTATTGAATCTGTTCTAAAGCCGATGAATCTAGTAGAAAAATGCGCTTAAAGTTAAATGATCTATACAGATACCGATAAATCCACTGATGAGGTAAAAGAAAATTGATATCTTAACAGAAACCGATAAATCCTACATAAATTTGATAGATTTTTATAAGGTTGAGACAAAAACCGATATATCAATTCCATTTGCTTTATGGCAAATTAATAATGGCCAAAGGAGTTTGATTTCTTCCGTCCATGATATTGGCTACACTAGAGATTTAGTCTGTGATCTATGGTCTGTGGATTTAATGACAGTGACAGAATTTAAACATTAACTGTGACGGATGAAAGAGTGTAACAGTTAACGGTTTCCTGAGTTTTTCAATGTCAAATTTAGATTAATTTTCTAACGGTTTTCATTTCGGTTGCTGTAACATTGACGTTAACATAAAAAAGGTCATAACGTGATACTTTTGTTTGGTATAAAAATTTACTTAATGATAGACAACATGACATGACTGAAGGTAATGTTAATGAACATGTAATTACCCATGAAGAATGTGACTGCATAGAAGAAGAAATAATGGCCGTAGTATAAGTTTAATGTCATCTAATACGATAAATAATAAACACACTTGATTTTTATTTGTATAGTTTTTTTTTTAATTCCTCATATACTTAGTTTTAACCAAAAATGTTAATGGTTTTTTCACATAGCGATAAATCCTTAGTTGATTTTTTCAAAAAACGATAAATCCGGATAGTCTAAGCAAAAACCGCTATATCCATTTTTTTTTTTTTTTTCGTTTATTACTTCACACACGAATCTGTTGATTTGGCCACCAAACAATGTTGCTAATGTTGATATATTAAGATATTCTACTCTCTTTTACCTAAAAAACCAAAGAAATAAAACGTTTTTTCCGATTTGTCAAAAATCTTAGAAAGTGGATTTAGCGGTTTTTGTTCCGAAGCTCCTCATATATGCTCGTGTAAACTATGTGTGGATTGGAAGCAACTAAGTATTTACCTGTCTCGTGGCACAAAAAACTTTTGAGAGACGCCGCGGACCCTTAATCAATTTATGGGGCGCTAACTGGTACACAGAAAATGTATTAAAGCTCGCTGTGGGAACGAGCCACACGCCAAACACTTTAAACAATCATAATAATATATTTAGAGTATTTGTGTCAAAGAAAAAAAAAACATAGAAATTGGTTTATACATTTAACTTGCTATAAACTATCGAGTAAGTTCTCTATAATTCATCAAATTCTGTAAATTAATTCGGAATTACTTTGTTTAACAAAGCATTACAAATTTACCTTCATTACAATATAATACAATATTCATTCTTTGTTTACAAAACAAACAAATGTTTTTCAACACGACAAGAGTAATTTTCGAAAAATACAACTTTACGCTGCGTTTCAAATTCACATAGGGAACAAAAACAATTACTTAATAAAACACACCTCAATCAAAATTAATTGCTTTACGCATTAATCTCTTTATCTTCCCTCACTAACAAAACAACGTGTCCGTTCTCTAAGGTAATGGAAGCAATCATTCCAGATAAGATACCTCTAATGTGAGAAAAGGTAACGTTGGGCTCGGATCGTTAATTTAATTTGAAATAATAAAAGTTATATCCATCATTTATCTTTTCGACAAATTTATTTTTAAATGCCCTCTACGATGTCCTTCTTATCTATGTTAAGAATGGAAAACTGTAACGACAAGTTTTCATAAATAGATAGAGGCGTATCTCTTCCGCCAAGGAGTCATTAGCCATCATAACGGGTGCCAAAGAAATTACACACGCTATACATGTTTAAAAAAATCCTTTAAGTTAGGAGGAGAGCTAATGGTGTATAAAATGTCGCCTTATCTTCTAAAATCGTAAATTATAAAATAAAATTGATATAACGCCCAATTTGAAGTACCTAATTCGTTAGCAGGTCCTGTCGCAGGGCACATTCCTCCGTCGAGTAGGTTTTCGTGTTCTGTCGGACTGTCCGTCCGTAACTCACGCGGTATCGCTGCCATCTAAATTGAGATTTTATTGACGATTACTGTTCTAGAGACGGTATCGTTGCGATCTTGGCGCCCGCTAGGTACCTCGCAGTGTCGCCCAATTCGATTCGTTATTGATGCCGTGATTCCATCTCGGACACAAAACGTTTTACCGCACTTTACTTAGCATCACTTTTATATATTACGGCAATTTGGAAAACAGTTTGAGCTTAAAAGCTTCGGCCGAATCAATTACTGGAAATTTGGAACGTTTTATTGAATTGTATTTAACAGTGAAGCCATTTTTCAGTATTTAGTTACGAGATAAAGATCAGATAAAAATAATATTACCAATACACTTTTTTGATTTTTGTTATATTTACTCTACGTTGAAAGTTTTTGTGTAACATTGTTGTATTTTGGATCAAACCGTAAAAGTATTAAACACATCCAAGGTATATTCACGTATATATGCCTAGTCAGGGGGTATCGGAGGGACAAATGATCGCAGGGAGGTGGCGGTGAGCGTGGCGAATGGCGAAGCAAGGGTTGATGCTTTAATGTAATCGTAACATTTTTTATAAGACCACACCGCGGTAAATTTACACTAATTTCACGCGTACTGCTTTCTCACGCACCTGTTCAATTTTGATAAATAAACTAGCGGTATGTAGGTACACAAATAATTTGTAAATAAATAAAGATTTCTGTAGATTTATTTATTTATTTATTGTAACTTATCATTACAAATTTCAAGATTAACAATAATCGTTGATTTTTACAAATAAACAAACAACGTAATTTAATTCAGAATACAGAATTTGCTAAAGTTGGAAACATATTTTGTATAAGCTCGATAGACGATAATATAAACCATTTAACTTTATTGTTGTGGATTAAATAACATTTCATATTAAGCAGCGAATTCCTTAAGGGGCATAGATCATGTTTCATAATAATTTTAACGTGCTATAAATTTAAAGTGGACCAGTCAATTCGAATTTGAACATAAAAAAAATATTCGGTAGTCCATTTGTATAATTAGATCCAAACTTATATTCTAATACGTTATTGTGTCCATTAACCTTGAGACTTATAAGGTTATCGAATGACCTATTCATGCTATACAAAATATTATGTAACCTATGTTTCAGTAGGCATCACATAATCGGTTTTACTGAGTGAACTGATTAAAATCGAATGTGGATAGGAATGGCGGACAAATATCAGTCTTCCACTTCCGCATGTCATAGTAAAGATAAGCAAGTCCGTTAGATAGAAAATATATTATGTACATAGTGAATTCAATTAAAATACAAGGTAACTACATTGTTGTGTGAATGAACTCGCAATTATTGTGGAGGTGTCGCTCGTAAAGTTTCCAAAACGGGCCTCAAAAGATGTCTCGTTACGGTGACATCACTAGTTATGACAGCATTCGTCCTGCTCTAAATAGAATGACATTTAAAGTTGAAAAATATTTAAAAGAGAATGCCTTAGATTAAGGATTGGTCTCCGCGCGCGCGCTACGACTAGATACCGCCGGCGTACTCGAAAAATGCGGCAACTAAAAGTACGCCGAATTCGGCGTACCCAAGCCAGTCGTGTCACAAGCATTGTGTGGAGAGGGCGTACCGATAGTTTCTAAAGATTTTGGACAAAACCTGAAGTAAAATGCCTGTTTGTGCCATAAAACTGTTTAAAAAAAATACAACAAATAATAAGAAAGACACTGGGATCACGTACCATCAGGAATAATCGTATTATTCGATATTTCACCTGTACTTTGAAAATGTTGTTTACGAAAATACGACGCCATTCAGTGTTGCCGTACTGCATATCCCAAAAACACACTTTTAATTTGAACTTATTTTATTCATAATGTTTTTTTTTTTTCAATACTATTACTAACGCATATTATAAAAAAAATGATAATAACAATAATTTATTTCTGTTTAACCTTGTTTAACTGACTCATATAATTATATGTTATTTTTTTTATTACCGGTTTTTTACTTTTAAACAACCTTTGTGATAGTATAGTGGCATCGCAAGTGGATTTGTGTCGCATGTTCATGGGTTCGATTCCCGGCAAGGCCAAAATGAAATAAAAATATTTTTCGAACTTCTTTCCAAGATAGCCCATTTCCCATTTATGGGGTAAAATTTATGTAGCTGGCAGTACAATTCTTCACACACACTAGCGTCCTTACAAATTGCCTTACACACACTACAGAACTGAGTTGCCGCACTCACGGAGCTATTGTTTTTAGGTGGAGCGGTATCTAGTCGTAGCGCGCGCGCGGAGACCAATCCTTAATCTAAGGAGAATGCATCGATAAGTAACAAACGAACAGTTAAGTGGACAATATAGCGCCATGGCATTCCGTTCTATATTTAGCGAGCGGGTTTGCGCTGAATAATATCATATGGGAAACAAGGAGTTGAGCGGCGCGTATAAATTAGAAGATAATCGACCGACATCACCTGTCAATGCCCACGCGCACGCGACTAGTTCAAAGCTTTTAAATTGACTTCTGTTCCCATTAACAAAAATAACGTACCGTATCTGTAGATCAAATGTAAATGTATACTGTTTTATGTAAACAAACACACTTACCGACGCGGCGTAAGGAAGCATTAAAAAGTGCCGGTTCGAATGTCATTTTCTAATCGTTATTTACAAACCTGTATCCTGTAAAGAGAGTACGGTCGATCCGTGAAACATTTACGTCGATAAAGAGATAAGACAAGGGCGATGCCAGACACGTTCAGGACTAAATATTTACAATGACTGTGAGGAAACATAAATAGTTGTTCGTCCGACAGCATTCGTTAGAACTGTTAATTGGATTCGTCATACTGCCTAAGGCAGACTGTTTGGGATTAACAAAATAAAATTCCTAAAATACTTCTGTCTTGTACTGCGCCCGCGAATAAGAATCCAATGGAATGCAAATTCAACGTTGTGAAGTGTAAAATGTTATGTTAAAACTCTCTTAACCGTATCGGTTAAAAGCCTTTCATCTACGCTAGGATGCATTTTATTCCCAGATAATAATACATTTCGTGCTCAGCTTGTAATTACGATCTCAAGGAATCTGCCAATTAATGTAACAAGGGGAAGATATAGGTAAATACTTAAAATATAACCTGTTCAATAATTACTTTTAACATAACATATCCTAGTTTCTTCTTATTTTGGAGTTCTTATCTTCAAGTTCTTAGTTAACGTTTCAAGAATATCTGAGCATGTAATACTTTTTTTTAAGTTTATATATTACATATGTATTGCTTATTCCTCATATCAATCTTAAATAATTTTCGGTGTCAGTAAAGTTTTGAATATCATATCTTCACTCTACATTAAATATCTATTCCATACGTTACAATGGTATCAATTGCAATCGTAGAAATTAAATAGGCTTGATTAAATAGCAAATATGTAGTTGTAAAATATAATAAAATATTGTGTAATTCAAAAGAGAAATACATAATGTAAGAAAATAGAAAATCCCGTTATAAATATAACTGAAGAGTGGTCTTTTACTTTAAACATGAATTAATTTTCTATTTTTAAGTCGTTAATTTCTTCGAGCCACGTAACAATATAATAATTATAAGCCCGGAGTGTATTATTATAGTGAATTTACATGTTCATTTCACTGTTGCCACCTCCGTGGCCATTGGTCACACATCACGTGCTCCCGAGGTTCTCACGAACTGTGATCTCATCATGCACATTTATTATGGATACTATCAAACTTATCTTTACTGCTGTCATAAAAATAAGAAATTGGATTACTTTTTTAAGCAAATTTTACGCTTGGCGGGGCACAAATTCGCACCGAATGTTTCCTAACTTATTCTCAACATCTTGTCCGTTTCAAAATAAAAGTTTACTGCTCAGTTCAGAAGTTTGCTTGGAAACATAACGGTGCTGCACACAATTTAACTAGAAGATTAACAAGATTATGACGTTGTTTGTTTTATATTAGTTGAAGAGAACAGGTAGCAAATATGTAGTAGTGCGAACGCGGTATTTGTGGATAGAGTTAACGCGCGACTCGAGACGCCCGAGCCTTTCCCACGCCCACGCGCGTCTCCTTTCTTCATCCGAGATATACGCTATTGTTCTGAAATGTAAATACTTTAGATCTTAATCATACACTAAGGATATATTTTATACGCGATTTCTACTTTCTAATGTGACTTCATGATGATAATTTTCTTTATATGTACTTGTTTGGTTTTACTCCTTGTTTTTTATATTGAATCAAATTTTTTTGTATGAAATATATTATCTAAAAAGTACCGACATCAGATACTTTTTGAGGCCATTAAAAATTCATTAAGCATTTCACACCAAGGGAACATAGGGTAAAAGTACATGTGCTTCAGAAACAATAAAAACAATGACCGGACATAAATAGCAAGCAAATAATACGTTCACCTAAAATACGAGTGCCATTAGTGCAACCGTCGTGGGTAATGTACTGTACAAATGTATCACATCTTAGCTTTAAGCGCAAACGGAACTAAGCATTCAGTCGTTCACTTGCCACACAAGATGTTCCTTGTGTTAATCCGCCGTTACCAAGAAAAACCACGGATATAACATAAAGCCGCGTCTCCACCGGACATAGTATTCAATTGTTGGTGTTCCACTAATGGGATGTTTACCTTACATTAGTCGCTACGGAATTAACCGTCTTTGTTCGAAATTTGCAAAGATGAATGAGGAGATTTTGTAAAAGGATTTGTGTGAAAGGCAGACTAAGCCGCTAACACCTTCACGTGTCGAAATACTTTTTTATAACTAGCAAAATGGTATTATTTTCTCTTGTACCACAAGATCACCGATGATGTATAGAGAGATATACCTCTTAGGTTTTACAAATTATAATGCTCAAAAAGATTTATTTGAATTTGAAAGCTCTTTCTCTGATGATGACGATATTATAATTTACTTGTAATATCAGTCTATAATTCATATAAAAAACTATGACACGTTTAATAAAAAAGCACATATATGTAGTTAACATCGTTAATTTAGTTAATAAAATGACATCATACAAGCACGTCCCACGTGGGCAGACAATAGAGTAGCGGTGGGCGGGCGCCGCCAAAACGTGAGCCTACGCGCCCCGCCGCCCTACATCGAAAGCTCTATTGCCAATCAGATGTTTATAATAAACGATTATGACTGTGTATATGCCATTTTTTGCACTATTTTGTACGTTTTTTACAAGCCTAGATTAAGTTGTATCGTCATTGTAATAGGTTAAGGCCGTGTACGCGGTCCGTGCGCTGTTTGGCTCAAATATGT
>CAJQZM010032346.1:0-43340 GCA_907164665.1 Colias nastes | reverse complement strand
TAACAATTCGAGTAGTTTGCGGTTTAAAAGAGCGTTTTAAAGTACACATTTTTCTTTAAAAAATCAAAAATATAAAATGCAGTTCCATCAAGTAACAATACAAAGTATAAATTATACATATTCTTTGCTGTTTCATTTTTTGGGGATGTAGTGAAAGAAGGTTCTAGAATGTTAGTTTATGTGGAATGTTGTATTCTCTTAGTAATACATTTAAGAGTTTCAAGAGAGGATGAATGTGTATGTCTTTTACAAATAAACTTTTATACTAAACTGATGTAGCTGCAAGCATACTGGCTAAATTGTATAACAACTAGGTATTTTTTTACCCTACATCTTGAAATTAATATAACGTAATAACTGTCTACCTTTAAGTCAAGTAAATCCCAAGATTCAATTAAAACATTATTTCTTTTAACCTTACGTAACATAAGTACTACGAATGCATCATCTTATTATATACTAGATTTCCGCCCGCGGCTTCGCCCGCGTTTGCAAAGGAAAACCCGCATAGTTCCCGTTCCCGTGGGATTTCCGGGATAAAAACTATCCTATGTGTTAATCCAAGTTACCCTCTATATGTGTGCTAAATTTCATTGTAATCGGTTCAGTAGTTTTTACGTGAAAGAGTAACAAACATCCATACAAACTTTCGCCTTTATAATAGTATTAAGATTATACATTCTATACCCACTTTTGCGTGCTAACAACCTACATTCATAGCTAACCAGATCAACGCGTCTGTTACAGTTTTTTTTAATAATATTATGCTGCTTTACAATTCTACAAGCAAATTAACATTTGAATAAAGAAAACTATTTTATTTATATGAAGCTACATATAAAATATATTATGTATAATATACAATAAATATATTATGGTATACAGTGGGTATCTTTTATATGTCCTATGTGTAATAACATCATCTAGAAAGGTCCGTAAATTTGCCATAATTTAAGTAACAAGTTAAAATATCATAATTCATAAAAACATTTACTGGTACATTATAACGTTTTAATTTCCGTCTCAACCGAAATAAACCACGAGCAGTTAACCGAGTACTAAAATGCAAGGAATTACGAGTTATTTAACTCATTTTGTAACCTTACCCCATTTTACATTGCTATTAAAATAATATCAAAATTTTGTATAAGATAGGAAAAGAAACAAACTTTATTTCACGTGTATAAAGACTTCAAAAAGCCTCAAAATATTATAAGTACAACAAAAGTAAAAATCCATTTAAAATTTGCACAAGTGAAAAATTGAATAACCTTTCATTTCTTTATATTAAAACCTTTCTGTCTTCGCAGTTTGCATAGAAACTTACGGACAAACTCAAGCCTGGCTTCCGTCGCGACTCATTATTTGTGAAAGGGCGTGTTTTTATTTATTCAAACAGCCGCTTAATTAGCCGGCTGGCTCTTCATAAAGAATCTTTCGTTACCACACAAAAACCGATGCTATTTGTCGTTGGTGGTAAAGGTCTGTGCACATTATGTGTATTAAAATAAGTATTACATTTTTTATAGTCAAGTTATAAAATTAATGAAATAACTCCTTTATTTCATTAAAGACGACAAATTGATTTAGGAATGTAATTTGATATAATTTATGCATACACGGTACCTACCGGTAGTGACCTACCTACTATTATAATTATCTAACGATGTAAGCATAGCAAGAGATAAAAATATTTGTACCCTTAATATTTTCAAAGTGTTATTTTTATTAGTAACATAGCATATTCTCTCATTAATAGTTCTAAAAAACAATTATACAACACAGACAACACCATCAAAGCAGAAAAACGCTCACACGAAGCGCACTCAAAACGAATCCCTGAAATGAATTAACGCAATACATTATTGTCGAGCGCAATTTGATTCACGTAGCTACACTCACTACCCGGTTACTCACTTCATACGAGCCCTTAATCAAGGGAATCTCAGCAAACATTTGTCTAACGCCTCGAGCCCGTCACATTGCGAGATTACAAGCATTTGTATACAGATGTCGCGTCTTTGACGCGATGCAAATAAGTTGGGAAAATTAACCCATCGATATAAAACGACCCGACGTGTGACGTGTGATTATTGTACGTGTAAGTTTAGAATAAAGTTGTAAATTAGTGTAGAATTTAAAAGAGCAACTATGGAGTTTCTGCCGGTTCTTCTCCATAGATACTGCTTTCCGAATCGGTGGTAAATGTTAAATTTTTTTTAATAATGTAAAGAGTCTAATTGAAAAAAATAAATGTTTAAGTTTGAGTTTGATTGATCTGAAATAAGTCTATTTGAGATGAATAATTTGAAAAAATCTAATGAAATTAGATGTAGAGCAAGAAATTGAACATGTAAATGATATGAATAATTATTAAGTAAGAGACATTGTAATGAAAATAAGATAGAAAGCAAACACGATTTCAAATCACACGATGTTAGAAAACTAAACGTTGTTATTATTTTCTATTAATACTATATTTTACACCATTTAAACAGTTAGTTACAGGCTTTCCAAGCTTAATATTTACGTAAAAGCCTTAACTATTCCAATGCGATAGTTTTTTTCCAATACGAATTATTCGCAAAGAACTTTGACAGGTGGTGGTAAACCGTTGGAAAACTTCACCGTACAAGGAACGTAAATTAAGCCGAGAAAGAACTGAAGGAAACTTGGAATAAAGTTAGGTGTGAAACGTTTGGTATTAGATCGCAAGCTGCACGATATTAAATAGTTTATATTACAATGGTTAGAAACTTCTATATCATCACTACATAGTATAAAACAATGTCGCTTTTTCTGTCCCTATGTATGCTTAAATCTTTAAAACTAAGCAATAGATTTTGATGCGTTTTTTTAATAGATAGAGTGATTCAAGAGGAAGGTTTTAGTATATAATTTATTAGGTTTTAGACAAAGCGGGCGAAGCCGCGGGCGGAAAGCTAGTAATATATAAAATGTCGAATTACAGCACTTATAACTCAAGAACGGCTTTAATAATATTTGTTTGGTGTATTTTAATAATCTCTACGTAAACATTTTCCAAGACAAGCTATACTACTTATCCTATATTTTATACATTTGAAACAATTCACATCAAACTCAATAATTGCTATTTTACTAGTTTACGTCAAACTCGATTAACCGACCAAAACCTTCATACCAACATAACACCTACCTACTTACTAATAAACACAACTTACACACAATTACGCATTCCCATTCGCAGGGACATTATACGCAAGTACAGCCCCTAAATAAGGGGTTGCGGGTGTTGCGAGGGGTCAGGGGGGTTACAAGGGGTTGTTTTGACAATATCAAATGATTCACGACGCATCTGCGGCCGTCAGCTTTCGCATTAATTACTCCATCCCGCGTATATTTTAATCTATTCCTAACATACACAGGATCTGATATTACTTTGAATGTTACTATTCCCTAAATGTATGAATAAGATTAAATGTTTTAAGTCAAAAACATCTCGTTCAATTTATGATTGTTCGCTAGTTATCAGAGATAATAATTAACTATAAAACAAATCAAAAAAAATCACGAAAATGTGATTATAACTATAAATTATAATAAGACACTAAGTAATTAAATTGTAGAATTGTAAACTTAAATACATATGAAAATACGCTTAACAATAATCAGGCACTAAGAACTATGCTGCACCTATATTATTATGTCCATTCCACAACAAAATAATCTTCAATACTCACACAATCAGCAAATCACTATCAAATACATACCTGCAACAAAAACACAATCATTAATAATAAAAAAAAAGATTATTTTTTCACATCTGTTAGTTACAAAAAATAAGTTCAAATTACTCCAAAGTTCGTCATCATAGCTAATATTACTGCATGTATCGATAATCTCAAAAGCAGAAACATCAAAACGACACACAAACAAGATGAAACGAATGTATTACTCGGAGACATCGCAAAGCAAACAAAAACATTGCTTTAATCTCAAAATTAAAACTGCTTGTAACGTGCAAACAGACGCTGCAAACGACCACTGCAGGACTTAATTAAAATACATCCACCATAGAATATTAAAACAGAACCGACACTCGGATAATCCCAAGTATTCCGTCTTGGAATTTAAGATATAATTAGTGAGAGGGTTACCGCTGAATACTCAGTAGATATATAGTTTCCTAGTAAATAAATGTATCATGAAAGTACATAAGAAAAAAAATTTGTTACGTTTAAATGTACTTTAGTTCGCAAAGTATAAGCTTTTATTTTGTAATTGGAGTTATATAAAAGTCGTAATTTTTATATTCAAAATTTCATGGTATACAAAAAAGAGTCATTCACACTTAATAGTGTTTATGTATTTAATTAATATATGGACGTAATCATACTTCTATAGACCTATAATTATCTTGGCTATGTAGTAATAATTATAGGTCTAGGACAAATCCTAGGATCCGTAGGTAAATACTAAATCAATATAAAAAAGCAACATAATATTTATCGTTATCTGGTTTTCCCTTACTTATTCAAAACATGTGGTTATGTTATGAATACTAATGAATAAATCAAGTTTTAAACCCGTCATAATCATTTTAATTATAATATGCATAATATATGCTAGTATAATCGAGTAGAAATAAAAACTAAATGACTTATGAAATATACGAGAAATGGCGATGTTTACGCTAGACACCATTCAGATTCGATATAAAATAGCTTTTTATTTCGTGACATCATTTATACATATAATTAATTATACTATAATTTACTCAAACAAAATTCATTAACATTCAGCTTACCTAATTAACGAATTATAAATACTGGTAAAAACTAAAAATTGTGTTATACATTACTTATTACTTAATAGAAAAGTTAAATGGGTTTATATTTTTTGATAAATTCTGAAATATTTTTAAGTTTATTCCTTGCCGTACGATCAATTGACTCTAATTACAAATGGCGTCGCTTATAAACCATTTAGAGCTGATTTTTCAATACTTGGTTAAATCTTATCCGTCCAATAAAGTATTACACAATAATATACAGATGTCACCTAAAAACGGGCAAGTAAAAGTGTCAAAAAGTGGGCAAGTAACACATTTTTAAAATGGTTGTTTAATACGATATTCGATGAATAAGTTTTAACTAAGGATTGAAAAATCGGCCCTTAATCTATTAATCTCCACATTTATTTTACTCTCTACCAATTTCTCATACGAAGGTATGATTAATACGTCATTTTAACAAATCACAACATTTATTAATTTACGCACCAAAACAACACAAACAATCCCCGTTAACATCTTCCATACTAACCCTACATATATTTATAGAAATAACTATATGTATATTACAGTTTCAATTAATTCCTGCATGAGATTGCAATGGTAGAGTCAAAAGAGCGCTTTAGAAGTATATCATACACAAAGCTTTGTTGTATTTTGATTTTAATAACATTTATAATTATTACTTGAATACCATTAAGAGTAGATCATGACTATATCTTCAGTTTTAGTATACTAATGCAGACATCGTTTGGTATATGTATGTATTGTAGAGCGAATGTGAAAAAATACATATTCATTCATAATTTCATACATACATACTACCTACAGTTTTTTTTTTAATAATGCGTAACCTGTTACCTTTTTCCTGATCTAAAACAATTTTTATCAGAGATAAAACATTTGTTCCTATATATACATATAGGAACAAATGTTTTACGACCAATACCCATAAAAAATCATACAAATTAATCACACCGTTATATAACAAAAACTTCAACTTTCATACAACATCAACCAATAGACATTAATACTAAACATCCATCTCATTTATTTGACGAGATAATTTTTTTCCTCCCTCCTCACCTGTTGTTTAATCCAGTTCGATTCATCATATCTGCCTCCGTACCATGTCTTAAAGCAGTAATATTTCAAAGTCAGTGTGAAAAAAAGACAGCGCTATATAGGTCGTATAGCGCCATCACTTTCCCACACTGGAAATAACACTGCTATAAGACATCATGGTAACCTCCTTGATAAATGATACTAAAAGCCCGCGGCCCGTAAATATATCGATCAAAACTTTTCACAAATTACCCGTCATTGCTGGCAAATAACAAAAAAGTAATTACCATTTTGTCGAATTTATTATTGCCTTGTATGAAAATAAAAAATAAATAATGAATAAGTTACTAAACAATGTACATTATTTTGTACCCAAAGATGTGGGTTTTATCAGCTCTACAAGAAAATGTTGCTAATAATGTACCTATTCTATAAATGTTATATTAAAGACGTAGTATAATATGTCAAATTCGTTAATTGTATTACGGTGCATTTACATCAAACGAACATAGAGCTAGAGCTAGAGCAAGAACATATTTCGTGATCTTTTAGTGTAAACGAAAACTCGTATTCGGTGTTCAATATAAGAACATGCATAGAATCTTTTTGAACGCTCTAACAACAACGAATGAATGCTCTACGCCTGTTTACACTATAATAATTAAATGACAAAGCGGGGTTAGAATGAGCATTCGCTCGTTTGATGTAAATGCACCGTTACATGGAACAACCGTACAACAGTGTATTTATCAGTATTGTTGCTACGTTTCAGTTAAAGTTTTACTTGGTTTGCGATAAAATGGCGTTGTGCCAGACGACCACATTTTTAAAGAGAACAATGTTAGTTTTCATTGCAACAAAAACATGTTATTATCTGACATTAACATCCACTATCAAGTCATGCATCATTTACCTACTCATTTTTATAAATATGTCATATTTTTTTTTGTTTTTCTCCTTTTAATATTACTAACGTAATGCAATAATAATAATAAGGCATTTAAATTACGACTATTAATTTCTTATTTTTATATTACGCATTTTTTGTTCTTTACTACCATCTTTTTCTTTCTTAATTATTACCAATGAAATAGGTATAGGGTCAACCGGGGCAAATGCAACTAAAAAATAACAAGTTTCAAGTTTGATCGGTTGCAGTTATCTCCTTTTATATTTGGTCATTTATTTGACCCATTTAGTGATTTTTGTATTTATTTAAGATTATTTTAAACCAATCAAGCAATACAATAGTCTTATAAATAACTGGTAGTGAGAATATTTCCTAAAATTGGTAGAAAAAGTTACATTAACCCCTAGTCGGGGGTAAATGCAACTAACTGCCATAGCTCTTCTTCTATTTCATATAAAACAACGAATATAGAATATATTTATGAGATTTCATGTTATTCATAGGATTTTGAACTGTATTATCGTGTAGCAAGGACTAGTTTTCAGAAAAAAACTTATTTTTCTGATTGTGGGGCAAATGCAACTATTTGTTAGAGAATTAGTGTGGGGAATGAAAAAAACTTATTCATCGATATTTTTTTATTATTCTGCGTGTGATTTGTATCGTACTATTGTGTATTAGGAAACTATTGCTACAATAACGTTGCGATCGTAGATGGCGCCGCATTATTTAGAGGAAAAACTCATGTAAGTACTTTGATTTACCACTTTAAATCGCAACAAAAAAAAAAATACAGTGCCCCTACCTACTAAGTCAATTTTAGTTTTTGGTCAGAACAAATAATATTCTTTGTGTTAAATATTGTTAAAAACGTAAACCAAACAAAATACGTTTATTAGTTAGTCAACCGTTTACTAAAAATTACTTGAACAATCACAGAACTATCCTACCTATCCTTTTTAGTTATATTCTTTAACCACGCTTCTTTTATCTAATTTGAATTTTACTTAAGAACCCGTCTCTAGGTATAATATCGAAGAAAAAATCGATGGTTCTTCTTTAATTAATCATAAAGAAAGTATATTTTGACTACCAAGAAGGATACATAATAAATTAAAAATATCGACACTGTCACATCACTAGTGTTTTTAGTTTCATACAAAAATATAAGGGGCTATTGTAACTAATCTCACAGTTGCAATAACCCCATAGTGAAATTTTCACGAGGCAAATGTAACTGCATCAATAACACAAAATAGAGTCAACTAACGCACTGTAATATAAATGAAATAAGCTTAACGGCTTGTGATAATCGTGTCCAATCAAAAACACCTGCAAAAAATCACTCCTAAACAATTTTTTTGTCTACAAAACCCGACACCTGTTTTTACGCACACCAACTTCAAAATAGCGGTTTGACACAATGGCCTATAAATCAAATAGTTTTCATCGTAGTGGCGCCATCTATTACTTGTAAGCTTTATTAGTCGTTGAGCTATTGAATCATAGGTGGCGATATATTACAACAACTCTAATAAATGAGTTATGATAAGGAGTTGCCATAGCCCCATAGTTGCATTTGCCCCGGTTGACCCTATAGGTATTTATACATATGACATATGTGTTGCTGACGGTACTCCCCAGGTATGGTTTGAGAAATATCAAATGAGGGGTCACACGCGGTAATAATGTGTCAAAACCAGAGTGTAGGGGGCCATACATGTCTCTGTGATTGAGTTTTGAAAATATTAATGTTTGTAGCTCATAGGTACTGAAAATAACCGTCTTTAGCCAGCAGGACAAACAAGTCTTTGTGTATTTGTTTGTAGTGTCGCAGACCCTGAAAAAACGCATGTCTTTATAATCGCGTGATTTTAGAAAATAATAGGAATTTTTAGTTTGTAATGATTTCTCTCTGCTCTTTAATGGACGCAAAGTTAATATTCTTAAAGGTTTGTGTAATTGTTTGTTACTTCGTAGCTTCTGAAGTAATCTTTTTTTTTAATAATTTCTTGTCAAGATACTGCTAATGTTTATGTTTAGTGGAAATAGAAAGCCTCCAAGAGATTTAGGAAACGTTGGAACGAATGCCAGCATCTCCGCATTATTCCCTAGCTAAGAATGCTACGAAATTTTGTTTTCAAGCATATTTTTATTCTTTATTTGGCAAGAATTTTTCCGCTTGAGAAATATTATAATAAGGATCTTAAATAGTGTTTGAATTGAATGTTATAAGAATAATAATTACCGATATAACAAAATAGTAATAGGTGCTAACCTAGTTATAATTTAAAGCAGTTCAAAACAGAATTCGATAGCGAAAGCATATTTCCCTACTATTTACTTGTACACCTACATTTACCTTAATATGCTTGCGTCCATCAGAACATAACCAAGGGCATAGAAATTAAAGACTTTTAACGGATTTTAAGCGCGCTTTGTTCTCAATGGATACAGTCTCCCCGTGACCACACTGGCTGTATAATGTTTGAAACGTCGAGTAAAATAACATAATGAATAAATCGCGTTTAAAATCCGTTAAAAAATATTTAATATCTAAATAAAAAAAAAGCAAAATTTATTCGTAAAATAAAGCACACAAATGATATAACTAAGGTTGCGGTACAAAAAAACATACATCATACAACACAAGACGAATGAAACACAAAGGGTTTCTTTCAAAAGATGCTGACGTGGCAACATGATTGAAGTCACTCGAGTGTCACACTGTACCACATATGCTATACATACATACAAAATTACAGGTAATTTTTATTATGTATTATTATCTATTATGTATTATGTATGTGTTGTCAAATTAATATGTAGATGGAAATACAATTATTTGATGAATAATTTTGTGAATTTAAATTTAATAAGACAGACTTTATGTACCTGTTAAAGGAAATGTGAATTATTTTAATTTGCACAATGTTACATATACCTTTTTAAATGAGACAGATAAGTACAATTTCTTTTAGGTACTTGGGTAAATATAATGTAATGTAAATTATGAGAAAATATATAATGGACATGGTAAAAATTCTGCATCAATAATCACGCTTGATAAGTAAGAGTTATCCAAAGCTATTTTTACACATTAGACGTAAAACACAAACGTTAAAAATTAATTAATTTCCAATACACACACGTTGGAAGACTTTAAACATGCACTTACATCGCAATAAGCTCCCGATGACATCTAATTTGCGACTCGAAACGGAATAACTAAACGCTTTGTAAACAACGAGCTTGCAGTTAAATGCATTTCCACATGTACTCGTATTAGACACTTAATTATTTATTTTCTAGTACTTTGTAACATCCAAACTTTGTATGCAACTTTAATATGCAATATATAATTGGAGAGATTGGAGTGGAAACCACTGCTGTTAAAAATAATGGTTATACTATAGCTGTGATTAAAAGTATCATATTAAAATTAGAGCCTCATTAATTATGAAATAGATCATGCGTAAATATAAGCACATCAAAAATGTGAAAGTATAAGAAGTGGTATTTTATCATTAGTCAGCGATATTTCCCACGCAAATTCGAAAATAATTGTAACAGAAAAGGTAAATCAAATAAGAAGAAAAATCTTTAGAAAACGTTTGTATTAAAAATTCTGTACTATCTACAAACAATAAGCTAAAATAATTATCCAGAGACAATTATCACCTAGCACATACTACACTCCACCCTACGAATACCATAAAGAAATGTTCCACAAACAAAAAACGCATAAGGCCGTCGCCCACTGAACCCGGGGAGCGACCCCCATGCGTTAGGAATGCGCTCATTACGTCGCATTGTGCGAGCTCAGAATGCGAGCGATGTTATGCATGTTGTCTATGATTTATATCAAAAAGATCGGCCGAGCGTGCAAAATGTTTATGTGCGGGGCGAGTATGTTGTCCAGTGGTAGCTATAGCAAAGCGATTTCTAGCTAGTACTTTCAATATATTGTTATTGAAATATCATAAGTATTATTAATATTGTAAAGGGCTAAATTTAACATTTTAAATGCGACTCAAAGAAAAGGAAAATGAAAATATAGTAAGACTTTACATTTTCTCAGTTACATTAATTAGTCTGTACAGAAAAGTAGGTACAAATAGTTAACTTGGTGTTTTAGAATCAATATGCTACGTGCATATTGGCCATTTTCAACGTATTATGAATTCACCAAATTAACTTTAAGATAAACTTGAATGAATAATGAATTATGGACATAAAATTAATCAAAGCCAAGTCTGATTCAATCCGGTTATTAAAATTTCATATTCAAACATTTAATTTTAATACTCGTCTGTTTCATTAAAGAATACATCACATCTACAGTCACATCTTATCTTTCACTGGAACACAAACATACTGCATATAATTATTAGAAGCAGGAACATAAAAAAAAAAAACAGTCGACTAAACAGGTGCCTCGTTGTATGAAAAACTACTTATTTTTATGTTTATTTGTCTTTCATTCATACTATATTTGAAATACATATATGCGTTTGTAGTTTTTTATGAATAACATTCTGAACCTGAACCTATATGCTGTTAAGATATTATGACATTTTAAACAACTATCATGACTTTGCTCAGTTGATTTGAATTTACTTCCAAACGAACCGTAAAAAAACACAAAATCTAATTTTATTTATGGCATTCAATTGCTTTATGATCGATTTTTTCTATTCTTTAAAAAATTAATAACACCAAATCTAGTTTAAAATCCATTACATTTATGTTCTATCAACAGCACTACCAAAAACATATCGTTAAAAATATTCAAATTTTATATTCACACAATTTACACTCAATTAAATATTAAAACGCACTTTCACCAATGAAACTCAACGAGCAGCAATTATGCACACTGCACGGCGAGGACAGAAATGAATCGTAATTATAACGCCCTCTAGTGTTGAGGTGTTTCGTGATCTGTGGGTGCAATGCGCACTGTGGTAAGTATTTTTTAATTGAAAAAGTAATTAATTAAATTTTGTCAAGAAGTAAATGTGCAACTGTGTATGTTAAAATTCTGCAGATTTAGCAAAAAAAAAACTATGGTCTCTTCAATAGATGCTTTTCATGATAATTGTTTTGTTGACTTTCAATATACCTAATTATAATTTAAAACGATTGCATGGTTATCTTGATGAACCATGCAATCGATTTAAATTATAATTTGCATAGGAATATTATTGAATTGAATAAACGGGTAAACAACTGGGTGAACGATATTAAATTGAATTCAATATCGTTCACCCAGTCAAAAGTTCTGAGGTAACAAACACAACTAAACAATCAACTTTAAAACCTCCTTTTTCCAACATGACAAATACTTTTAATTGCGTAACACACAAAACGATTCCCTTAACACTAGAACACAATATACAGTGCGAAAGCCGACAGTTGCGAACTGACAGCCACTAGAGATGTGATTATACAATCACATGGGAAAAGCGAGTTAAAAATTGTAAATGAGTACTTACTTTTGTCACTTATACCGCTATAGTGTTCGGGGAACTTCACACTTGTTATATTGTATGGAGATTTAAATTATTTTGGGGTGACATTTGCGAGTTTAATTTCAATTGAGTGTTGTTGCAGTTTTTTTATGCGTTTTTATAAGTGTATGTGTATGTTTAAAAGTGATCTTTCTGTAGTTGCTGATAAGGCATATTATTGAACTACCATTTATTTAACGTTCTCGTTAGTTTCGTCTATAAAATTGTGAAAATAACACCTATTTTTAAAAAAATGTCACGAGGAGAGTGATCAACTTTCAAAGCTCAGTCAACCGCCTAGTTTCAATTTAATTTACTACCAAAATGCAGGTTTAAAAGATAGCTATTTGTACGTCATAATAATACATATTTTTAACTGTAGGTATATGTAATCTAAACTGTAAAGACAGGTTAAACTGCCTTGTGAAAATTGTAATCAGACAACACACAGTTTTCATTCTAATAACTTTCATCATATAAAATTACATTAAAATGTATGAAATGTTAATAAAGCAAATCACCGAAAACCAATCTACATTTAAATTGATTTAATTTATGCAAAAACTTGCGTTTTATCTTCACTCCACTTTTATTTTTCAACAAAACGTCCGTTGTCTGAATTATTTGAATGGACCATCTGCTCCGTAAAAATTAAAAGGACGCGAACCAAAGAATCCGACTGGAATCATATAATATTTTCATACAAATTCTCGCATCACGGTTCCGTACCTCCGAGCGTACATACAAAAAGACAAGCGAGCCAACCACTCGCTAAACTTTTTAAAACAAACCGCTATACCAATCAAAACCCCATCTATTTATTCTCCGACAAAAACAAACATAGAAACTCGCAAGAATTCGCTAGTCTGAATTCCGTTGTCTATTTCATTTGAAATTGAACTTTGAATCTGTACAGGTAAAGTTTAAAATATTTAGTCGTAATGAAATGCATTGCCGGGAAGGGGGAGGGTGCCGTCGGTTTCCTAGGATACGAGCTAAACCCGGGCTAGACCCCAGGCTGCAAACATAATACTGCGCAATTCAATTTAAACTTTAAGCCGGGTATTGAGAGTGCATTTTTGTCGGGTGCATCTCAAAGGAACGTTCAGGTTAAGTATATAATTTTCGATGATAGGGTACTGGATATGAATTAGCTTATTTTGTTTTCAATTGCTCGTACATCCGATAATGTATATTTGATAGCGAGTTGTGCATCGATTAAAGCTATTTATTGCAATAGCTGTAGGTATACAATTTGTGTAGACATTGTAGTGACATTTTATAAGTTTGCATTTTTAAACTGATATTAATTAATTCATAATAACCAACTGCTGCTATAAAAATCATACTCAATCATTATGTTTTATTGTGTATTTCTTTTGTGTGATTTATAGTTATTCTTCTCTTTCAGTAGACAGGTTTCCAGCAAATCTTAGATTTTAAAAATAATTTCATTATTTCAAAGTATTATCTATTAAAATGATACTTCTAGGCTTCATCCTATTATAATCTAGAACAGATTAAGCTTTAATTAAAGGCTTTTTTCGAAGCGATAATTAATTTGTGTTCACGCTCCAATGACATGTTTCAAAGGTAAACGACCCATTACTAGATTCTATATACGACCCTAGGTTTTTTCTTTATTATTGTTTAGTTTGAGAGGGATAGAATAGGGAGGGTTTAATTCTCAAAGGGAGCTAGTAAGGCTAGGCGAATAAATAATGTTTTTCCTATTTTAATAATTATTGTCGTAACGAATTTATATTTATCCTAGTATCTCAGCTGTTGCAGGCAAGTTTGACAGTAAGTATGTATATTAATTACTCTATCACGAAAAACCCGCAGATCTCAAGTCTAACTAGATTATTCTAATGCTATCTAGGAGTATATTTAAAGAAATTAAGCTAAGTCACTATTACCTATTTAATATAACTGATACAAACATCGTATAAGGCAGCCGTTTCGCCTTTGACGTTAAAATTACAAAATAAATCGTCTTCTATTTTTACCTCATAATAACAACATAATTATATTCTACACCACAACAAATCATCTAAAATCACATGAAAACGTCACTAAACGAAATTTAACCCAACTCAGAGGATATTTTTAAGCCGAGTTTCAGGTCAACAGGGCTCACGCGTTAGGTTCGTTAAGACCACTAGTGTGCCACTAGTGTTTCGCAACAGCTATGTAGGCCTTTCGCAGGCTAAATGTAATTTACTCCCCGTCAGCCAGGTTATAAACCGATTTTGTCTTATAAAAAAGGAGCGATTTGCGAATTTATTTTGAACCCTGAAACGTATTATGGGTTTATGCTTATGAGGAGCTTTGTAAGTTTGTAGTCAACTTTCGACAGTATTTGTTATATCTATAATTGTTGAATCTCAATTTTCTTTTTTATGTATTTTACCAACACGTATCAATAGTCGATACTTTATGTATTAAAATATCTGACAAAAAACTGTTTCATTTTTATGTTAATAATATAGAAAACTTGATAAATAGTCCCATAGATCTTATGATGAAAGACGTTTTCAGGATTATTCCCTTGTTAAGAGGTACTTTTAACTTACAAACTCCTAAAATAAACACTCAATTTAAAAACCATGAACTAAAATCCAACACTAATCAAAGAGCCTAAGAAGTGACATCATCAAGAGAAACACTCTTAATTACTTTAATATTACTTGTTGCTAACCGCAAAAATTCCGAATCGTGTTAATGTTTTACGACTAACAAAATGGCGCCCGCCTGAGAAAAGTTTGCACCTACCCTCATTTCTCGTACAGCAATTTCGACTCTATTCCTTGGCGGATAAAGTTTATATAAGAAAAAAATGCTTGTTTTTCCTGTTTTATGAGATTCAAGGCATATAGCCTTTAATAGTCGGTCTGGGGGTGTTCTCGTAACTTTGTCTCGTAAAATGAAAGCCTCAAGGTTTCACATACTCGCGGGGGTCAAAATGTATGCTTATAAAAGAAAACAAAGTAAATGAGACGGTCCCTTGGAGATCTTCGAATTACACTCGATTTACTTGCTTTTGTTTGTTTTGTGGTAAAATATATTTTAGTTATATTAACGTTATTTATAACTTATGCTGTATGTTATATCTAAAACTATCAAACTTTAATTGTTGTTTAATACTGATGGCACCTATTAAATAAATGTTATGAATCTGATTTGAATGCTGTCTATGGATGTAATAATTAGAAAAATAACAAAAAATCTTTTAGTAGTAAAATTATTAAACAACACACACAAAACCATATTACATAACATACATTTAAACGGTAACATACGAAAAAACAACAAAAATTAAAACAAATAAATAGCTGTATTTTGTTTCATTGACAAATGCCGTTTTAAATATTGTTTCATGATTCCGTACAATTAATTTCACGTCGAAATAATTCAAGCTTATCGAACCGTAGTGCGCAAGGAAAAATATTCGGTTCGGGCATTTCGCGTTTCGCCCGGCGATTGCGAGAGACTGACCAATTACGGTCATTTATCACTTTGCCCAAGTCGCCTGTGTCGCTACAACGCTTGACTGTGGATTTATTTATCAGTATGGAACATTTTCTCGAATGTTCTCGAACTTTCTTTGTCTTTCTTTTAAAAAGTCGCTAATGTAGTAAGTAATCAATCAAAACTTATTTTGTAGCAATATCTAAAATCGAAATATAAATTCAAAAGATTTAGGGAGTATTAATTTTCAAACTTTAAGCAGCAAAATTATAATTATGTTGTATGTTATAAATTTTCAGATTAATCATATCTCAGATTCTAATAAAAGCTACATTAAAATAAGGACTTTCTGTGAACATAAAAGTCATATTTTTACTCCTTATTTTATCTCTGCTCTAACCTAATCTAAAATAAAAACATTACAATTTCATTGCACCATAGATAATAATCAATTAAAAACAAAAGATCTAAAAATACACGAACTTATAATAGAATTAACGAAACAAAAATAGTTCCCTTCCCTCTAGACTAATTTTTCAGATCAATGATAATGGGGACCTTGAGTCGACCAAGGGTCAAACTTTAGGGCCCTTTCATGTTTAGATTACATTTACGTATGCACGATGGATATATACAATGAGTCATTTGTGTTTGTACAAGCTTTTGCCTGCGGTTTTGCTTGCGTGGGATTGGAGCAAAATTAGCATACGTCACTGGTAAGTTAAACATCAAATACACATTCGCATTCATTAAATTATTTATAATTAAAGTAATCTGTATCATGTTTTTAATAACAAAATGTTTTCTTAAAATTTATTCAATTCATTCAAATTATAGTAGGTATATGTTTGATTTTGAACTAAGCTTACTTCAATGAAACTACGAATTGTATTTTTTTTACCGACATAAAACCAATGTTTAAAATCTAATAAACTGATTTTAAATTTTCCGTCACCTATAGATTAATAAGGATCATCTTTTCTAACATGAGTTACAGTCTTGACCTATACGAGCAAACCCGTGGACACAGCTAGTATAATCTTTAACAAATGAATATCTCACTAATGATAGACGCCTAATATTCTCCTGGTTTACCACAACACGTACAGTGGCTTATGATAATTCTATACTGTTGTGAATTTGAACTGTATTAAAATATACTAAAGTATGAAAAAACATTGATCTTATTTATGTAATGTGTTAGACTATTTTGAGATTTGCATCTTACATATATAATTGTTTTTATGGAACTAACAATTTTAAACTTTTTGCTCGACCTAAGTTACACATACAATAAATACCTTAAACCAGAACTAAATTAATAAGACATCATACAATTTAACTTTTCTATTGATATTAAATTCAAGTTATTCTATTTTTTCTAATATATTTTCAATCCCTATCCCACTATCAAACCAACAAAAACTATGAACATCTTAATTAAATATTGCTTGTTAACAACCCTCTTTTAGGAATTTTAAAATTTAAAGATAACACGATTTGTACACGTGGGTCACATTCCTCCAGCAATTAAACAACACATATGTACCTCCAAAATACCTCTGAGTGATAAGCGACCTCATAATTAAATACATACGTGCATTTTTTTCGCTTTCTGTCTTTACATTTGATAACAGATGCTTAATTTACTTGTTAATAAGACTGCTCTTACTATTTTGTTAATTATACTAATAGGAATGTACGTATTATTTCTAACGCTAAGTTTATGAATCTGGATGGATATTTTGTTATTCATTCATGCAAAATTGACTGATAGGATCATGATAAAATTAAGCACAGAGATAAATTTCAAACTGAAGTAAGCCAAATAGTATAGAAAACCTATTTTCTTATTACAATTCGGATATTTAGTCAATAATGTCACAGGCTGCAGATAAAAGGCACAATTTACAAAGAGTTATGTCACAATTTTGCTCTTCTAATTAAATAATTTCAAAGTCTTTCATTTCTAAAAAATACTGACTGTTACGGCTAATCATCTTACTTTCTTTTACCAGTTCTCACTACCTTCAACTACTGCTATCCTCAAAATCTATCACCAATTCCGCACATGCTCATCTCATTTAAAATCAACCGTTCGTCACGTTTGTCACGCTAATCAAACGTCACAAGGGCGGGACCCCACACCTTGCAAGGGATTAATGGGAACCGCGGTGTAGGGTTATTCTTTAAAATTGACATAGGGATTATGTTACAGATTCGAGCTTTGTTATTGTTGGCAAGATGGGTGCGGGTTAAAATCCTTGTTGGGAAGCAAAAGAATTTTGATTTTCTTTTTACTAATCATGAATCTTCCAGTAGATAATTCATCAATGGATGGCTCTACATTTATGATATGACTATGATAAATTCACACACCTACACACAATTCTTCAACGTGAACCAATTTAATTTTTAGTACCTATGTAGTTAGTCTTTTATATCGTCATGATTCTTTCCTATTTTTGGTAATAAAGTTGTCGTTAACAATATAAGACGGTTAACATTAGAATTTTCTGTATCATAATATTTTTTTTATGGTAATATATGTCCAAATGTTAGCATAATAGTTGCATAGTTGAAGCAAGCACGGAGATAGATGTTATTCGTTAATTATACAGAACAACCAGATTTTTGGTGTTCATTAAATTGAAATAAACTCCACGTATCATTTACAAATGGATGTTTTAAACAGTACGTGTCCATGACAGGCACGTTCCGTTACATTTCGATTTAAATTAAAATAATTGAACGAAAAACGAAACACGCGCGCAAAAAACAATTTTATTAAAAATATTATTCGTTTTGCATTCGAAAACTTATGTTTTTCTCGTTAAATGTATTATTTGGATCGTATTGTAGCTTTTGAAGGTAAATTGTTGCAATCCAATTTTTAAGCTATTGCATAGCTTCTATCGCGGGCCTTGAGCGCGGGGACCGAATCCAGAAAATGCGTAACGAAAAACCTCACGCTCCCCACTCCGACGTGCGCGGAGGTGTGGCTTGAAGGCATGCTACGCAATAGCTTTACCGCGGCAGTCCCCGAGTGCCACACGTCTTTTTTTTTCTTATTATTTTACACAATTGATTTAATATAAACGATTAAAGTATATTTTTTTTCAACAAATTCATTGATGGTAAATCTATGATAGAAAATAACTGGTTTAATTGCACACACCGACTAAAGTCACGTCACAGTCAAAAACGCATAAAAATTGCAACTTAAAATAGTATTAAAAATCTTTAGAATAGACCCAAAATAACATTAAAAAAAATAAAATTGATGTACCTATATGATACGCCAACACAACCGTTATAACAAAATACGCAGGCCGCAAACAAAATATATTCAAAAATATCGCAGAACATAACAGAAGCCGCGTCTATTTTTCGCTCCATTTTGTTATTTCTTCGTCGACGGTACATTTTCTTTTTTTGAATTTCCCGTTACGTGATTATGATTTTCCTTTGGGGTGGAATTTAATTTCTATTCCGGATTATATGGCTTTATTTATGTGTCTGCTTATTTGAATCTTTTATTTTTATTTAGATGTAGTAAATTGGTTTTGAGGGAGCGGAGATTTTCTACAGTGCACCCTTTTTAAAATGAGTTCAAAAGTTTTTATTCGAGTCAACTTTTACAAATGCTCATTAATAATTAATTTTGTTTTATTATACTGCCTTCTTTTGGGATGTCGTTCTTACAAAGATTGGCAAGCAGCTTAGCATATATCCACTCTTTTTAAAGGATAAGAGTGGGGGAGATATAATACCTACATTTAAAATTTAAATTTGTCGGGTTGTATGCTTGTTTTTTGTCGCCTTTGGTCGTTTATTATTCGATACGCAAAATAATATGATTATGTACCAAATTATAAACTTATAAAATTATATAAAAATTTACAGCTTCATTTAATACGAAATATACTTATTACTCACTTTACCCGGGCAAAGTTGAACTAGATACAACAATATCAAATGTTGAAATAAACCTTTTTCATAGTTTTAACATAATTAAATGTTTTAAATTTATCAAATGTTGAAAATTCAACTTTGAAAAAGTTAAATAGTTAAAATATAGCTTAATTTACGTTTTCACAATAAAATAAATACTCATTTAATTGTAATTCTAGATAAAGCTTAAACTGTAAACACTAGATTGCTCCGCGGTTTCGCCCCGTCGCTCGCGGCTTACAATCTAGTAAACCTTTTTACTTTGTATTTAAATACCAGCAATTTCCATCTTCATATGTTATTCTAGACTTTGTTCTACATACAACTTTATTTAATTATCGTGACATATTTTATTATGCCAGCAATTACACGCGATTTCTCTCATGGGTAAAGTGACTATATAGATAAACAATTCTCTATTTTTTCTAGAATAACGTTCTAAATACGTAGTGTTTTTTATTAAATAATAAAGTACCATTTACACTCTACTCCAATAAAAATAATAAACACTGTTTATAGAAACCAATAAGAATAAACCATTAAAACTTAACAAAATTCAAATTCACCATCACAATCCGAATACCTTTACGCAGAGCTGTAAGCCAAATTAATCCCTGAGCCCTCGAAGCATTAAGGATTCATATCGTCACAATTTGGTTTTACTTCCGAAACGTAGCCCGTACTTTCATGATATATAATCTTTGCAATAGCAACAAATAACTGGTCTTTGGAATTACTCTAATGAAATTCTAAAGAAGAGTCTTTATAAACACAGAAGAAGAGTTTTTACTACAACTGTACAACTATATTCTTATCATTAATATGTAAAAACATATCCGTCTATGTCTGTCTATAATGTTTAGAACCCAGAGCTTATTTGCAAGATGACCTTGGATAAGCGAACATTCTGCTAATGTTTCTAACACAAATCTCGAAGACGAAATCTTGACATATTTATTTCTATATAGAACCCTATACAAGCCTTAAAAACACAAAGACCCCGTAAACCGTTCACCTAGTAAACAAACAAATACCATATTTCCCATAAAAGTAAAACCGCCAATTAATATTCCCAAAACGTAGAAAACCCGCCTTCGGTATTCCCGTCACGCCCCTTGTTACCGGTAATTTTAAATTCCGCGCGATTAGATTATTGAAAATACTTCACTATAAGTTAAAGTTCAAGCTGAGATTTGAATATTGTCATGAATATGAAACGGACTGAGATTTTGCTTTTAATGTTGAGTGTTGAGCGCTTTGCCACGAATTAGGTCGCGGGAATATGGCCATGGCGAAAGACCTTTCTAGAAGCATGAATGAAATATAAGATGGTCTTAAATAGTACCTTAATAATAAATAAGTACTAAAAGAAGCAGGATGGGAATCATGTAGCTTTGTTGTAAATACTACTACCTACTGAACAGTATGGCTGAAATTTAGTATAGACAATTCTAAGCTTGCAGCAATATTTGGTTGGAATATAATAGTGGAAGGTATTTCTTATCCGGTTAATATATTTCTATGTTAAAAAAATATAAATTATTTTAGATATATATAATAAATAATAATAATAATAAATAAATAATAATAACGAGTTTGTAATACAGCGTGAAATAAATTCATTTATTTACGTAATCATAGTTCATCATGGTATTTTAACCAAATTCTTTATAGCCTCAGTCCAAAGTCCAATTTCCATCTTCCATAAACACACTTCATTTCTTCGTATTCCCGACCATTTCCCATCTCCATTAAACTTTCCCAACTACACAGTTACAAAACTCAAGTAAACAAAGCAATGTCAGGGGATTAATCTAGTTTATACAATAGTCGGATATTTCGCGTAATCTACATATTATTGTACGGAATATCCTTGCCTCTGGTACGGTGAATATATTTCGTCTTAAAATAAAACACATTTTTATTTTATCGCGATGTTATTTTTTTGTAATCATGTCCGATTAAAGTAGGTTTTACACTTTATTCCAGACTGTATTAAGTATGATAATATACAAAACAAATAAAATTCTTTAGTAAAGAAACTAGAAAACACACTTGAAATTCAAGATAAAATTAGCTTTTTTAAATTTTACAAATTTTTAAGACATAATATTATCAAAATCAACATACTTAAATTCTAAAAAACTTACATAAATTTTCTATCTATAATTTTATACATATAATTTATCAACACTTAGTCAATACAAAATACACTGACCACTGTTGCTTCCATTTTACTATCATCACTACATAGTATAAAACTAAGTCGCTTTCTCTGTCCCTATGTCCCTATGTATGTTTAAATCTTTAAAACTACGCAACGGATTTTGATGCGGTTTTTTTAATAGATAGAGTGATTCAAGAGGAAGGTTTCAGTATATAATTTATTATGTTTTAGACAAAGCGGGCGAAGCCGCGGGCGGAAAGCTAATAATCGATATAAAACTGTAGCATTCTAGTACAATCATACTACATACCTACTAAGCCAAATTATGAATTGCATAACTCAAATATATGTGGCCTTGCATCATAGTTTAACGACACAGTTAAATATAAACGAATCGTTTACATCCGCTCCAATGATTTATATGCCCTATTAAATATTTAATGACAGCTATTTAGTAACAAATGATGAATTATGTCCAAGATAAAATCACGGTTTCAAATTAAATATGGCCGACAGACAATGCCACAATACAGTATTTCGGGTGCTGTGAAAATATTTTTTGAAGATTTTGGAATTAATTTTGAATTATTCTTGTATGGAATATATTTTATGGTGACTATCATTAATACGTTTGTGTTTAAAACAGCAAGTTATTTCTTATTGGAAATAAAATTTTCTGATTTTTTTGTACATGCAATTATAGATGTAATAAATCATAGGTTTTCACTAAAGTAAATAACATAAACCTCCATTTAAATATTCTACGCAATGTAAATTTCACTTTCCGTAAATCTCCAAGCGATATCTACATTTACCAATCAAACGCCCTTCGCACACCTGTCTAGAAAGGCATGTGGTGGAAACCAATTTAACCATAATGTACCTAATCTTAAGGGCCAAAATCTCATGGGGTGTGGAGACAAGTTGATTGATAAGGGGGGGACACGATTTGAGATCGATCAAAAGTTGCGTACTTAAGGTTTAAATGCGGTACGAGATTACTTTGCGAGAGCCCTTAAATGTATATAAATTTATACGATTTATACCGTACCGTAAAGTACTTATATTAAAAATTAATCAACGTTATAACTTTATACTTTTATTTACTTTGTTATGGAAAAAGCAAATGACATAAAAAAGGCAGGCGCTACATATTGAAATCTCGATACAGCTGTTATTTAATGCACAAGAACGAGCAAATATAATTTTCAATCACTTATTCAATTTCAAAGCCATTAATTTTCACCTTTTATTTAATTTAAAAATAAAAATAAAGAGAAATTTCCTACAAATAACAGTGTAACATTTTCAAAATTTTACCAAAAAGCGTATGACTCTTCTCTTGCGTAAACATTAATTATATCTAAACATTAATTCTGAATAATTACAATAATTTAAATTTTAACATTTGTAGAAGCTTTTAGTATCTACTATTTTTTTGAATAGTTCTATTACTACATAGAGTATTGAAATCCTTATAGGTACAATTTTCTCCAAAGACAAAAAATTCAATACAAATAGTTAAAAGAAATGTTTAATCAGCATTACCCGTAAGGAGGAACAAGGGACATTAATTGATTGATGCTACAAAGGGGACTATTATTGGAGAGAGCATTTACGATTCCACCTTTGGCATGGGAATACCCTAATGTTCGTTTATTTCATCTATAACGTTATTGCATAAAAATATCTTTATTTTCCTTACAAAATATTTTTTTGGATTAATAGAAAAAAAGAAAGAAATAAGCAGAGAAACATTTATTATGTAAAAAATCGGAACGAATGAAAAATCGCGATTTTTAATAGGTACTAATAAAGTAACATATTTATTTTTAACGTAGGAATTATGTAGTATAAACGCTATCCATAAAAAATATCACATCATAAATTATCTATACTAATATTATAAAGCTGAAGAGTTTGTTTGTTTGTTTGAACGCGCTAATCTCGGGAACTACTGGTCCGATTTGAAAAATTCTTTCGGTGTTAGATAGCCCATTTATCGAGGAAGGTTATAGGCTATATATCATCACGCTACGACCAACAGGAGTGGAGCCACGGGGGTGAAACGGCGCGGAGCAGCTAGTTATAAATAATCTTGGAAACGAGGCTTTTCTGGGAAAATCAAATCTAGAGTACCTAAATAGTAATTTACCCAATTAATTCCAATTAATGTAAACGAAGTTAGTTAGTTTCGTAAAAAAAATATAAACAAGAATAAATTTCAATACGTTTCTTTGTTAAAACTAATCTTTAACTACAAAGAAATCGAATAACGATTTATTACCGTGAGAATCAAACCAACTGTTCCAATTAGTAAGAATAAATATCTTAAAGTTTATTTCATTTTCCAGTACCTAAATTCTAACCCTTTATTTAAAGTAGAATTGGAACTTGCACTTTTAGGCTTAACAATTAATTGTGTTATTAAGAATTTAAAATATTGATCGCATTAAGGTAAGAAAATGAAAAAGAATTTGAGAAAATAATTATCATTCTTATTCTCTACGTAAAATTTTAAGTAGATAATTGTTTCAAACTATCTGTACAGTATACTTATAATTACCTCCATATCGGTTATTTGCATAACAAGATTTAACATCAAAAACAGAAGAAATTCACAAAAAAGTTTGTATTTAATAAAAAAGTCAATCAAAAATTACAAGGCTCTAATTCATAATATTAAACAGTACGATTGAAAAAATGGTTTCATTAAAAAAATACCCTAAAGCTTCCACCTTTCTTTAAAAGAAAGAAACATTACCTCCATACTTCTACAATCAACCAATACCATAAAACAAAACTCAAACGAAGACAGATTGTCCAACTGTATACTCGGGAGTCCGCTGATGGATCGCTCCCCTCTCTACTTTAAATTTTCCAACTCGAAACTTGCACTCTGCCAGCTCTGAATACAAATAATTCGTTAGATTTTTGTAAGATTCGTAAATTTACGAGATTTTTTGGGAATGTTAAAGAGATAATTCAGTTGTATAAAGAAATCAAATCATATTCTTGCCAATATATAGATTCAATTCATGTTCACATAATTCATTATTCAAGCATTCAGCACGTTTACTTATAAATTTTATGATGTAGAGTTAATAAATTACTAAATACTATTAAAAAAATAATCTATTCATGCATCCATTCATCAATATTTAAGTTTCGTCATTATTTGGTCGATTCCTAATTCATGGATTATGATCTCCTTATTTTTAACAATCAAAGCTTTTACCTCAGCTTCCTGATTCCTCATAAATTTAGAATAGTTCTTCTCTAAAATATTTAATGATATCTCACGAATATCCTGTTACTAAATATATATGCAAGAACGAAAACAATATTTTACTCCGAATAAACAACACCAGTCATTAAAATATACCTTTACACACTCATTATTTCACATACTAAAACCGGAATGAATCCGAACAAAACCCCTTACCAAGGCATAGTACTGACATCTGTAGTCAGGTACTAGAGGTACACATAATGAGACTCAAATCGTACAATTCCTTTGAAAACTGTGCTGGCATTCACTGTTTGGATCTTGTACGATGTTTTACTATAATTACTTCGCTTTCTTTGTGTTTGTTACTTTGAAACTAGATTTCGTCAAGACATATTTTTGGTAACGAAAATATGTTGTGTAAAGGAATGTTCAATGAATTTCATGTTCTATAACTCAATTTATATTATTTTTCTTTCAAGTTGATATACGTCTACTGACAAGTTACTATTTCAAAGACTATAAAAACCATAAAAACGTATATATTGTTTCTTTATTATTTTTTACATAACTTAAATAATACTGACCAAAGATTTTTATTTCAATAAATTCACATTATTATCACTAAAGCACGTACACCAAACAGACCGACACCTAACAAAAAAGGTTACGTCTCATTAATGTTTATTTATTTAGTGGCATTATATTAACTGTATTTTTAGCTTGTTTATTCGGCAGTGATTGATTCCTCATGACCCGTCACTGTCCTATAACTACATTGTAAGAATATGTACGATAAACAAGGAAACCCTAAATAAACTTAGCATTAAGGACAGTATTAACCTATATTAAGTCCGTATTACCCTGTCAAAATTATAAAGTAAAGATTACTATATATATACTATATTTTTATAGGGTTTTACACAATTCTATAGCAATTAAACGATATCTATATAAACATCAAGTTTTGTTTTTTATTTATAATAAACAAAAATTCAAATAAAAACTTATTTCCGTTTCTCATCCAGATAAATTATAAAATATCTTAATAATACATTTTTAGTTAAAGAGAGTATGAAACTCTCGTAAACAAAAACTATAGAAATATTGTTAAGACTCTGATAAAACCCGATGGATATATAATACTTTATGACCTTATTATACAAGATGAATTGTTACTGATATTTACCAACGATACAATAATTCCAAGTACTTCATATACCCCAGAGGGCACAATACAAAAATTTGGGAGCATATACCACGCGCTACATAAGTCCCAAAGCATATAACACACGATTTCCATAAACACACTTCAGCTCCATATTACAAAACCGTCTCACGCCTGGCCAGTCGCTGAATTTAAAATATTGTCCACATTTACCATGGACGGGGAACGCCAGATTTCCAACAAAAAGGCGAAAATAAATGTTTACGTTCGCCGCTCGAGGAAATTTCCAACATGCAGCGAGACGCTTCTGTAGCCTTTATTAGCGTACTCTATATATTCTCTTCTTGTGAATTAAACTCAAAGGAATCTCGATGAAAAGTTTAACTCGGCTGATGTACTCCGAGTGGGCGGTGCGACTCCATTCATTTTTATTTTGATAATACCTTTTCGACGCACGAACGAAAACGTATTGTGTGAGTTCATTTCATGTGACAAATATTGTGTATTGTGCGGCCAATAAATGTTAAAATTTTTGCTCAAATTGTGCGATAGTATAGAGCAATGTTTTATAAAATGTTCGGATTAAAGTTACAATGTTTTTTCAACAAAATCAACAGGCAGAACAAAACATTATTCAGCCTAAGGCGTAGCTATAGAAAACAATTCGTACTGACCATACATAGTAAAATATTATTAGCAAGTTAATCTATTACGCAACAATCTTATATGCACCAATTCATTGAAGACATAGCATCTCGATAACTCCCAAAAAACTTAACTCAACCAACTCCCGAAACCAATTTCGTATCGAATTATCGAGTCAAAGGCGGGCGGCACAATAAATTCCTCCCCATAAAACAGCTTAGAATTTTCGCGAACACTTTTAACTCAAAGCCAATCCACATCAAACGCATTTCTTGGAGCCGTGATGAAGGAACCGTTGGTGAGGAAAACCGCGGGTTTTGGCTATATCGATTGGCCCAGCTTGCTTGTTAACTAGATTTATGTATTTATTTTAGAGATATAGGTTACTCATGAATATCAAGAAATCGTAGACATAAGTGCTGATTTACACAGGGTCAGTAGACAAGTCATTCGCAGCGCAAATATCGGCGCCGCGACTGACTTTAACTGTTTACATGAAGTAAGTAGTAGTGGTGCGTTTCTCACGGTGACCACACGTTTGTGAAGTCAGTGGGAAAAATAAATTCGCGAAAACAACTGAAACGACGATTTAATTATTTGTTGAAAAATTAAACGTTTATAAGTATTAAAATAATAATGCCTACTTGCACATACATGGAAAAAAATTACGTTCATTTGTAAATAATAATTAAGACAGTACATAATATAATGTATATATATATTGTATGTACAAAATACACTAAACAAATATTGTACTGTATTTTGTACTGTCTTCAATGACATAAAAATGCCAAAAACTAAACTGCATAAAGATGAAGCGACATATAATTTCATTGCATCTGTAACAATAAATACACTTTATTTAATAACCAGAATCTCTTTATCATAGTTGAATACGGGGCGATAAACTAGTCTGGTAATATTATTTCGAAGTGGTCATGTTAACGCTACGTGCTAACGTACATACGTATAAACTATTGGGGAAGTACCCCTGTATTTATTCTTCTTCTTATTCGCTCAATTTGTATTCGAATTGAGTAGAAATCATTTGCTCTTTTACGAAAAATACATATTATAATATTTCTTCTGAACTTCAGCGTTGTTCTTTTTCTGTCAGCGACGTTCATTAACGAAAAAACCTTGAAAAAACTCTTAAATCGTACGTCAAATGTTAAATACAATTTTGAAAATTTATGACAGGATTCTTAACTTTATTAACGACGACGCCTCTACCGTTATAAATATACTAACATTCAAGAAAATATATCCCGTACATAACTCAGTTAAAACTAATAATACTACATTAACTTTATTCCTCCTAACAATAACGTAATGAGCTATTCACCAAATAACCTTACACATGTGAAGTACCCTCAAACCGAACTAATCACTTTGGCAACTTAGGAAATTTCCAAAACCCAATACACTTTTCAAAGAGACTGCCTTCTCTGTACGGTCCCTAAGATTTACTATTAGATAGTGACCACACATATAGCGATAAGCGAAAGCGGGAGCGTTTTAATCGAATAACTATGGCATTCTATGCGCTACGGAGCGGCTACGATGTCGCTACAGCTGTCAAACATCATGTTTATGCGCTACGCTGATTGTTTTCACAGCGTAGCTTCGTAGTACATACTGTATTGAATTGTTCGCTACAGCTTCCGCTGTTTTTATGAACACACCCTTACAAGAGGGTCGATGATAATGGAATTTCAATCAGCTACAGGGTATTGACAGTGTTAAGACGCCGCTTTGTGGACGAATGGCCGCCCGTGGCTTGGAGTATCTGCTAAATGGATTTGCCGTGGACGTGTCACCGGCCATGTTATATTCAAAGGTTATTTTGAAAACTATTATGTGACCGACGTGCGAATTAAATTCGGGCGAGGTTTTTAAGCGCGCCATAAAACGTAAGCGTCAGAGGCTGTTTGGTTGGAGGTGGGTTTTTATTACACTTTTGGATTACCGGACTTCCTGAATACCGAGCTTTAATAGAGTCCCTCACTTTGCGGGGCGTACTTTTTTTTAACAATCAATTAGGTTAAGCTGCTGCTTTTGATGATGAAAAATACAATACAATATCAAGAAGAAACACACGTTGAAACATAAAATAGTCTTATTATTTTGAAGACAACTATGAATCTACTCGGCGTCATATTGAGACGTTATAGTTGTGGATTGAAATCAATAATTAACGATTATTTTTTTTAGCTTACTACAAGTCAGGCAAAATAAAACAAATTTATTGGTATGCAAAAAGGATTTCCCAGAAAATCATCGCTTTCAAATAACATTTGACACATAGAGGTCAATTACGTTCCTACTCTTAATTGAATCGTATAGTACCAGTTTGTAAACGTCCGTGCAATCCCACTATATACCTTTAGCTTCATAATCTATCCCATACTTCAATCGGAACCGATCAATCCCATCAAATCTGCAAAGAGTAATCTCAAATCTCAAATGGAAATAAGCCGAGGTTCATAATTAAGTGAGCTTTGGAAAATCGTTGATTAGCCGGATTTCGTTCTGCTCAGCAAGTGCACCGTTCACACAATGTCGTAACGACTTGATTAGATATCGTGTCGTCGACGTGTGAGAAGATTTTGTTATAGGTTGTTGAACTCAGTGGTCGAATCGTTAATTCTTCTTTAAGTTCTGAGAGTGTAGGTACTTAAAAAAATATAATGATGAACTTGGTAAATCCTAATGTTAAAGATATATAATGAAAGAAAGAACTATGCTATTTTATAACATCCTAAATGCGTGCAGGAATTACTTCAGAACGGCTTAATGAAATTTAATGAAATTTATTTTCAAAAAATTCCGTAGAAAATAATTATAACTTGTCGAATTTTATTATAGCAAATAATAAGCAAATACCGTAATACATTTACACATTAAAAAAATATTCAAACTTTAAAAAAAGATGCTTAATAATTCTAGAACAATCTCCAACCCTAGAAATTGCTTACCGAAATGCAAATTCGCCAACTTTTTGACGTCTGATTAATGCCTTGATGCGGCTCGGTTGATTTTCATGAAACCCGGAAATCCGCATAAGTATCTCTCGTGTGATAATAAGTCCTTGTAAAACAAATGTAAATTCACACAAAGGTTTGTTACAATCACTTTCATATGCGGGATAAAATACAATTATTATTTCGCTGTTTTTAGAATTGTGGGTGGACTAATTTGGAAATTTGTGAGGAAAATAGAACATGACTTTTAGAATCAAATCTGGGTATTGTTTCTAACATTTCAGAAACGTTTTTTTTTTTTATATTTTCGTCCAACTATAAATAGCCTATTACTATTTTAAAATAGAAGAATTAGCAAAATATTAAACCAAAAACGATTCTAAATAACACGGAAGATTGCCAACAGACTATATAATATTACTCTCTATTCGACGCATATCAATATAACTAAAAAGGTCACCTATAATATTATAAACTATCGCTGCAAATGAATAAATAACCTTCAATAATTTACTCAAATACAAGCTCCAAATAACACGGAAGACTAGAACAATCAGCAAAGCACCAAATACGGTGCAATAAATTGGCCTGTCGCACTGCCCTGACCTCTTATGACCTAGGTAACAGCACTGATGTTCGACTACCATAAAATTATTTCTTAACAACGCTTGCTTGTTGGCGTAAACTTTCACAGAACTAGATTGTATGGTAGTCTATTATATACCCTTTATATCTGGGGGCATATGTCAATATATAGGTAAGTAGGTACCTAAAACTTCTAATTTCCTTGTGTAAATGTGGTATTCTGTACATAGTATCATTGTGGTAATTCCTAAAACTTTCGGAATAGAAACTATAGCTTGGTAATATAGCTCAGAAAAGTGATTAAACACAAAAATCATCCTCGTATCGAAATGTCCAAAGAATTGTTTAGTTATTAGCATTTATTTTTTTCTTCGTAAATCTTGCAAACTTATTTTATCATCTTCTTAATAAATTTCACTTAGACACATCAACCAATAAACACCTTAACACTATCCCCACCACCTGACCTTCCAGAAAATTCTCTGCAGAACAACTGATAAATTAATAATTATTCTTTACTCACCACACGTGTCCCCGATCCTCGCATTAAAGACAAAACTTTCCTGATTACAAAGATAATGGATTCAATTAGACTGACAAATTAAATTTTCACCAGGGGACCTTTAAGTTTTAACCTGTCCGTTACGAAACCACATTAAGGGTTTCGGGACGAAAGTAAAAAGATGCTCGTGCAAACCGCTTATTCTATGAGTGGCTGAATTATTTATTTGGTACGAATTAAGATTGGATACTTTTTCTTTTTTGAGGAAAGAAAGACATTACATTGTTATTAGTGCACGAATATAATAATGTGAATTATTGTGACTCAGCTTAAAGAAGTGTTTTGGTCTTAAATACAAGAGTTTAAAATGAACTTGTTGAATTTGAATTCATAAATTTAATTTATATGAAAATTATACACTTAACAAACGAAATCAGTGAAGGAAATCATAACAATTAAACTATTGCTAAATTTTATGAATTTGAAGACTTTTAAAGTTTGCGCTACATGGTACAAAAATAAGATGAAAATGAATTTCATTCAGCCTGTGACTCTGCTCGCTAATAAGCTACCAAAACCTCTTGAACTAAAACCCACCGAAAGAAGCTTTTTCATAATTTAACGAATAAATCATTCGATATAATTCAGATCACTTACAAAATAGTACCCTCGCTTACACATTCACGATAGCACGGTCCATTTCTATTTGTAGAGAAGCGTATTTTATCGAAATATTTTATTCAGCGTCGAATGTGTTAATAATTTATCGATTTTCGACCTTATTGTTGGTATATATAGATGTATTTATTGCACGCAACATGCGAATGTCGTAATATTTCTGTAAACGAGGGTTTACAGTGTCGGCATATTTTAATATTTATCAGACGGTTTCTTAGAACAGGGAAAAAGGCTTTCCCTTTGAACTTAATATAATTCGTAATAATAATCCAGTTGTATGGGAATTTGTAATAATGTGACTCCATTAGAACACAATTAATTCTCTTAGATCAATAATTAATTTAGTTAGTAAATTGTTGTTCCTATTATTTTAATAGTAAGTACAATTTTTGCCTCTATAAACTGACCTATTATATGAAATAAGATACACAAGACTTATTGCTTTATATAAGTAAAGGTGTAAAACACACACAAATTAGAACACAAATTTAATCCCAAACAACCAACATCATCACCTACAAATCCCGTACAAAACGCATAATCTCCGAATGATTTCTCATTACCACTATACACTCTTCACTTCGCTGGCAGCGCGCCAGCATCGCAACTTGTGAAAATTTCAAACGAAGCCTTACTTGCTTGTAAAACTTTTTTATTTTTCTTCCAATTCGCTTCCGACCCGTTTCCACGTCTCGATGTTAGTAAATAATACATATTTTCTCACAAATGTTCGCTGCAAATAGGTCAGCTTCGGCTTCTTAATATCGCTTTAAATATACCATTTTGCGTTCTATGTACATGTATTTTTGTGCTATTTTCGTATGGCTGGAATACCACTGGAACTATCAATAGCAATTCATTGATTATTTCTAGTATTAACTAAAAGGAACTAGAGTAGAACTTCTAAAGGCTATTCATACCTTCTGTCGTGTTTCTTTTAAATTAGTTTTCTTTGGATCTTATAAAATATATTTATTATTTACAAATGGAATAAGCGTATTTACTTTTCAGATATTTTATTCAGCTTTTATCCAGCGAACGCTAGAATAAGTCTGACATTTTTATGTAACGATAGAAACTTCCTCTCTATAACATTTATAACGCTCTCATAGCTAAAATGGAAGGCCCTAACCAGACGATCTTAAATTCCAAGGCTGACCAAGAAATATGTACGTTCTGACCAAGAAATATGTACGTTCTGAAGTTTGAACAATTTGAACAATTGTCCTTTGAAATTATATTAGAAACTCTATCCTCTTGCCCATCTCTTGTTAATTGTAACAAATTGATACTCTTCTTATTATCTTATTAACTACATTTAACGCACACAATTTTTCGGAATCACTTTTTCCAAGTCACACGCACACACACATACAAGAAGACACCTCCACACATACAAAGATTATCGGAATCACCTTTTCCAAGTCACACACACCCACACATACAAGAATTCACCTCCACACAAACAAAGATTGTCAAATAGCTCAAACAATATAACAAATGCTGTATCATCGTTCAAACCTCAGTTCCAATTTAGCAGATCCAAGTTGCATTATCTCCTTTCTTTACATTAGGGTTTCGCACTGCGACCAAGAGCTAGCGACAGCGGGAGCGGGGAAATTTTAATTAATATAAATATCATATTTAATAAAAAACCATTTAGTGTTTTACTAAACATAGAGTAACACTCTGAAACTGGAAAACTGATGAGCACATTTCCAAAATATTTCAACACTACCTACCTACCTATTGTCTATATTATTTTAAATGATTACGACCTATAGAATAAATTATTTACACACACAAATGGTAACAAACTACTGTACTACATGCGTTATATTATCTGTGTTAGGTTTTCCAGGAGTCTTTCCATAAACTCATCACAACTAGTATTATTTTATACAATCTATCAACCTGTGACAGTATTATATCCATCTTATCTCAAAAATTTTCTCTGCTTGACGGATAGAGCCACTTTTAACTGTATCAATAAGAAGAAGACATTGAATTGAAATTCTCTAGGCGAGTTGAGAGTAAAACTTCACGGTCGCGTCATTGCAATACTACGTATAATACGTCATGCTTACGTCATGGAAAAAAGCAACTATTTTGGTATCTTTGAATCTATAATATGCCTGACACGTATGCTCGACATACACGCTCTTTTTGAAATGAAATGAAATAAATTGATTTGTCCATTTATGACTTACAATTAATGTACGACAGTAGTTTTTATCTTTATTAACCTTACAAGCTAATAAGTCATTCCGCTCCGCTCACCACCATACACCATCGTTCACCATCCTGGCGCATTGCCAACCATTTCAAGCTCAACCATTGTTCCACTTTACAGTCCAAATTTCATATTGGGTCACGGTTGGCGACTCGACAGTCTACTTTAGGCAATGATTAGGTCAGCTTTTATTGATGTAATCCTTACGATCCTTTATATTAGGATCGTAGGGTCTAGTGATTTATAGATTTTATCTATACTAATATTATAAAGAGGAGGTTTTCACGCATAAACTACTGGACCGATTTTGATGAAATTTGGCACAGACAATCTTAGACCCTGAGAAAGAACATAGGCTACCTTTTATTGCGAAATATGTACCACGGGCGAAGCCGGGGCGGACCGCTAGTATGATATAAGATAATGGCCGGTTTCACAGATTCTGGATATTTTGTGTAGATTATTAAAAATTACGATAATAGGAAAAATTAACGAGGTATCGGTAAAAACCTGTATGTGTTCTCTATTCTCCTTGTTTTCATTATTTAATCTTTGAGTCATCATCTGAAATAGATCCAGATTATATCATTTTAAACATAAACAAGCCTAAAAACATTTAATTAAGCTATCAAATTGCGCGTTTCTCAAATGTTAAAAGATATAAAAATATAAATTACACCCAATAAATTGCGATTTCTCAGCCCCCTGGTTGTAAATTCCGTCTTTAATTATCAGAAAATCAGGTGGAAAGTGAATCCCCCCTCCCCCTAACCTGCGTATCGTGATAACGTCCGGGTGTTTATATAAACAAACATACATACTGCTAGATGCGATATAAATAATATTAAAATGTCTTTATACCTACAGCGTTCGTGTGTCTATTGTAAATTATTAATTAATAAATAAATGCTAAATTTACGATGAGATTTACGAGGTGTAAACTATACACAATCATATTATGCAAATTCACAGCGAGATTTACAAGCAATTAAGTTTTTAACTATAAATTTACTAGCCCCTCGCCTTTTACTCTACCTGGGTTGTTTAGGTACAGAAATTATAAAAATACATAGCTTATTCATTCATATTATTTTTTTCGATACTAGATAGTATACAAAATAAAAATTAATTTTAAATGTCACTTCCATTACAACTATATCCATGTATTATGAAAGCTACAGCAATTGAAGCGAAATGTTAATTTTCACGAAAACCGACGCATTTATCTGAAGAAATTCAATTATCATAAGGAATTAACATATTGTAAACAACATATTATTTTATATTAATAATACAAATAATATTTTGGATCCATTAAACATTATAATATAATCTAAACTAATATTATAAAGCTGAAGAGTTTATTTGTTTGTTTGAACGCGCTATTCTCGGGAACTACTGGTCCGATTTGAAAAATTATTACGGTGTTAGATAGCCCATTTATCGAGGAAGGCTATAGGCTATATATCATCACGCTAAGACCAACAGGAGCGGAGTACTGCTGGTAAAACCGCGGAGCACAGCTAGTTTTCTATGAAGCAAAACCTCATAATCATCATTTATTGTTTTATTAAGTTTTAATGTATAAAACAATCTAAATACAAATATTTCTCCATACAAAATAAGCATACTTAATAAACATCCAAAATACAGGGTGTGTTTAAAAATCTCAAATGAACCGGGTCCCTTCATTAGCTCGGACAGGAATCGTTTGCGCCAGCTGTTGCAAATGTAAATGAAACGTTTGAGTAATCGGAAGATCCATACTAATGTAATGCAAATTATCCTTTATATTTATATATCTAGTTTAATGTAACGTTGATTTTTAGCCGACTTTAAAAATTTGTAAGAAAGAACGTTCTCAATTCGATTGTACGTCGTCGTGAATGTATTTTACATACAGTTTTTAGTACAGCCTACAGGTAAGTCAAATAAAACCATTAAAAACTGTTCAACACACTATTTGTACCAAGAGTTAGTTTTCCATTTGGATTGTGTTAATTTTTAAATAGGTTTTGAAATAATTTTTGGGGACTTTGTGAGCTGGAGCACCCTGTATTATTATCATCATTAGCTACAACACAGAAAACCATGACTACAAATGATATATTTAGCAAATATAATAAATATTTAATGAACATTTTATTTCAATTACACTTGTATCAATCAACGAGCGACCAGCGACTCCCAATATAATCAAAAATAACAATACATATAGGCATAAATCATCTCTATTCCCAGGTACTACCGATTAATATCCCATGTACACATTTATATAGCAATGTCCGCGCAACGTTGTATTTCTTCGGGACTTGTAAAGCGATTGAACTTTATTAGTTTTGTCCATAAAAGGGGCAGGCCCGTAAACCTGCATCGAACGACTGTACCGGAACATACAATGTTTTTAATAGTATGTGTGTGGTACAAGTGGTGAGATGTAGCGGAATCATAATTCCAAGGAAAAGAATATAGCTTAAATTTTCAAAGGAAAATATGACTTATAGATTCAAATCATCGATATTGTATTGTTATTACACTTTTCACTTTTTTCTATTCTTTGTAAATTTATATTTATAAAGCATTTGAATGCCATAAAACTAAAAATATCAAATTCAAATAAATCTAATGTATGTGTAACCAAACATACAGATCTTTGGTCACTTGAACAATCTATATCTATTGTTATACCTACATATTTTTCTTACCTTCAACAAAGTAGTATTGCTCTCTTTTTTTTTACGCTTTATTATATAAATGCTAAATTCGGTATTATAATATAAATTTCACTATGTAATGTATCGGAATAATAGACGGCGGAGAGAAGTTTTTTAAATCAACATATTCTACATACACTCATTGATTCTACAATCTATAGGTTTGTGCAAGCAGATAACCAACTTACACATTCTAATTAGGTAGATTTATTCTGCTCTAACCAAAGTTCATACCTTAAAACCCTATCCTCTACCTAATATGCAGTTATCCCCACACACCAACAAGTGAAACTAGACTCAATTACTTCGCAACAGAATCCAATTTTGTGCACAAGAAAACAGGAGAACTCGTCACTTCCGCTACAGTTTTGTTTTGTTAATAAATCATCAATTTTTCTTATCGTTACGCCACATCCCAGGTCAATAACTTATTGCAATTATACGTGTGCTAGTTTTAATGAACTTCTATTTTGTACTTTAGCACCTTGAGATAGGTGTGAGAATGGCTTGTGAGACATTGATGGCACTTGGAATGTAATTACGCCTACACTACTGGTTTTTGTCTTGTAATATTAACATTATTTACTTCACTATGAATAGTATATCTGAAGTGATCTTAATATACAAACAAACAGACTTTCACATTTATTCTATTAAGTAGGGCATTAAGAGCTCATCCCATCTTTCTTCTGGAAAAATTTGAATATATGTCTTTTACTCCTTAGATATGTATAATATGTCTGGTATCATTTTGGTTAACTTTGTAAGAAATTATTGGATATGTACGCACTTATCTAACTAAATAACACCTGCACCAATTAAGAATCAAATCTAACCTAACACCATAGTATTTATACTATGCTAACACATACAAGTCGCGCCAATAAATCATCGAATCTAACCACACTAAATACCTATAAACCGTGCCAATAAAGAATCGAAACTAACCCGAATAGAATCCTCTACGCATTTGTCATTCCGGGCACCAAAGTAATCCCGCAAAAAGATTAGGGAGGGCCAACGCAATGGTTTAAATTCTCGTTAATAATTAAGTGACAAAATGTAAATCTTAATACCTTTGAAACCCGTTTTCGCCACGCTTTGTACGCGATGGAAAATACCGAAAAATCCGCTATAGGATCGCTTTGGTTTTTCGGATAAGCGAAATGGAATATTTATAAGAATATTATTTAAGAATGTATTAGACGTTTTTGTCATAGAATTTTGTAAATACTTGATCAATAGTTTTTCATACATGTTATAATACTTGAGTCAATAATGAGTAATCAAGTCATTGTCTGTGCGTCTATTTGTCTGGCAAATTCACATGAATTTTGCTACATGAACTAACAGACTTATAATCGCGAAAAACCTTTTACCAATTGCGAGCAAAGCCGCAGGTAGATCTAGTTATATCCAAGCGTGAATTCTCAAGTAATAGACCACCTTTATTACATAACATCTCGACAGCCATGGAACATTTATGCCAATAACGCGCTCTATATATTGTATACTTTACGATGGGAATGCCGAATGCTCGCACGCATTCTATTTCGCCGTGAGCGTTCTTGGTAACAGACAAATAAAATGTATTTGAAGACGTTAATGTGCTGTTTTAAAACGCATGTCTTGTCTTCACGAACAATACTGTTTAGCAGATATTGATGTTAGTAAATTTTAAGGATTATTTTATATATTCTATAATATCTAATCATCTGAAAATTTGTATAACAATTTACTTAAAAATGTGTAAATTATGTGAAAATGATATTTCATCGTAGCTGCTGTGCCTATTTGATAATATCCTATCAGTGAATCCATTCAAATAAGTTATCTTTTTATTAAAACATGATTATGTTTTCGATTTAGAAATATACCTACTAAACAATAACTATTTAGATTTAAACCTTTTTGTTCATAAAGAACGAACTAACCTCCTTTGTTAAAATATAATTTGTAGGTAAACCATTAGATAACGAGTGCCCAATAAAAATGCCGAATCACTTTAAAATATTGATACACAAAAATTGTTTGTAATAAAACTAAATCACATTTACTTTTTTATTTCGTTCAATAACAACTTCGAATTCTATAATATTTAGAACTAATTGAAAGAAAATCTAATGCCAATAAATGAATTAAGTAGGTAAAAAACTCACTTCATAAACTAATTAAGTCGTTTTTATTTAACTACATTTCTATAACCGATATCTAAAAAGTCAGCTTTCAATCGTAAGTGGTTTGATTTTTTATTTAATATTTAAATTATTTAGTTTTCAAAAGCCTACAAAATGGACTGCCAAGTACCTATCTACTTCACTTTGATCAATGTATTGTACCAACAATAGTCAATACATTGATGAAAGTGAAGACTTTTAAATTCAATTTTCAAGTTTATTTTTCGATATTATATATTACTAGCTTTCCGCCCGCGGCTTCGCCCGTTTTGTCTAAAACCTAATAAATTATATACCTTCCTTAACCTTCCTCTTGAATCACTATCAATTAAAAAAAAACTCCATCACATGCGAAATTTTAAAGATATAAGCGTACAGACACACAGACGGCGGAAACTTTGACGACGGTGACTTTGTTTTATACTATGTAGAGATTCGATAGATCTCATTAAAAATCCGACCAAACATTATCACGAAAGTTAATTAACATCTTCCAATATCTCATTACCGTAACACAGACATTACCTCATTAAGTTTAAACGCATCATGTTATTGAAAGCAATCTCATTTAATGCAGCCCGATGATAATTGAATAATGCCTACAACATGGCTTCCGCGATGACAGATTGAGCATTGAAAATTAATTTCGGCTTGATTATGTTTGTTTGGTCGTATAAAACGGAATGGCATTATTTTAGTTTGATGTGCTTAAGTATTAATGCATATTCATGGAATGGGATGATAAAATAATAGGTGTTTTAATTGTGTACATTGGTGTATTTATTTATAGTTAAACGTATGAAGCTCGGTCTTAAAATTTTACTTAAAAATATGTTTAATGTTTGATAAATCCGAAGTTCCAAAAAACTGTTTCTTAGCTTCAGTTCAAACACATGCTTATTTACGTTTTTAGTATTAGTATAGCGTCTTCTTCCGTGCCTATAGACCGAGTCAACTACCTTCTAATAACATACACATTACATGACAATTATTCTGCTGTAGCCAGAAGCACTGCTGTAACCTATAGCTCTTCAATTATTCACTCCCAACTATATTCACACGATTCATTCAAAACTACAAAACAATAATTCTCAACAACCTAAAAAGAATCTACATCTACAACTCACCGCCTGTATAAAGAAGTCCTTATGCAGCACGCTCACAATCCCAAAGTTGGTGAACTTGAACACGCGGTCCATGATCCACATGAGGTTGGAGAGGACCCCGGACCTTGGGTTCCAGGCCGTCATCAGCATGGGAACGTCTGCTGTGCTCTGGTGGTTGGCTAGCACCAGGGTCCGCCTGTCCGTGCATACTGCTGGCTCGTCCCCGCTTTCTATAACTGTAAAGAAAATGCGGGTAATTAATGCTTGTTTCTATAGTTATTTGCGAATAGAAGTTACTAATGAATAAGGTAGTTGTATGGATGTTACGTTATAAATGTGTTCTTATGTAGTTATGTATGAACGGATAAATATCATTGAATGACATTTAGTTTCAGGTACCTAGATCAGGTAAAGTAGTTAAAATTGAATTTTTATGTTTCGTAGATTGGATAAATACTACAGAATGAAATGCAGATTCAGGTAGGTACTTTAAGTCTTTAAGTAATGTAGTTGCTATTGAATATAAAACTGCGTCGATAAGTTCGATATTTTAACTTCAAACTAAATTCACACAAACATCTAAATTATAGTTTAATATTATATGCGTTATAAAATGTAAAATAGATCTTCTACAACAGACCTCCATACGCACGTAAAATTTTATAGCATTCCATACGTACGTAAACAGTTATATCATTTCGCAGTGCACACGGACACTACACTTTTATTATGACCAGCGTAAAAACCTTATAAATATTATTACACTCCGTATAATCCGAATATCATTGTTCCTTAACACAATTGTATATCTAAACAAACAGTCTCCCCTTTCATTTATCACTATCATATAAGTTTTCCTTCCCGTTGTAACCGGCGGAACGGTAAATATTAAGCTCTCGTACCGTTTTCAATATTTCCTAAAGGTACCCTTATCAAAATCCATCTCAATGTTATATGTCACGTTCGGTAAACAGAGCCGTAAGCGCTCTCTGCAAATAAATATTTCACCACAATACTTACTTGGTGGTGGAAAAATGGAACTGCCCTTTATTTATGATTTTTTACCGCGAGTGCCCGAGTGTTCTATACAGGGTGTCCCACTATTGGTATACTAAGCGCGATGGGACTTGTAGTTTTGCACACACTGATCACGTAAAAAATACTTCAACAACAAAATTACGTCAAAATTTTTTTGCTAAATTTTTCCTGAAAATCCATGTTTTCTTCTCTAGCTTCGTGCAGCCGGCATATACCGCTTCTCTAATGTGAGCATTTTGTCTATGAAAACATAATCTTAAACGATAGCTCACGTGCGGGTGGCAGTTGGGCGGGTTGCTTGTTATGGGTATATGCATATAGTTTTAAGAATTCATCTATTTGGAAAAAAATGCGTCTGGAATTTTATAAGTATTTTTTACGTACTCAGCGTATGCAAAACTATAACCTCCTTTGAGCTTAGTATACAAACAGTGGGACACCCTGTATATGTATATGCTCCTTTAAGTTGAGACGTTTGTAGTCGATTTGGTTACACTGTAGAGGTTACAAAGGCTAGACGAAATTTTAGTCGTGTCCTTTAAATGGAAATCATGTCAGGCCTTACGTATAATAATTAAAAATTTAAAAATTGGTTGTCTGTAAAGTCGGTTTACTGACGATAGTTGAACGTGACAACGTCCGATTGTGCTTCTTTGTCGCTCGTTCCGCGCTCTCGCTCGCACTTCAAGCCTTACATGGAACGCCTCAGATGAGTCAGAGCGAGGTAACGCCGCATGAGTCATGTTTTTTCGTGCGTGCAGCCGGCTTTATCGAATCAAAAGTTTAAGCCTTCAACGATATTCATTCCAAATTTCATAGAATTGGTTATGTGCCAGATAAAATTTTCGTATATTAAAATGAATACATACAAAATGTTGTTACATCAAATTATATTTCAATATAGAACATTCTAGTTCTATAAAATTCGTTCTAACTTCCCGTATTTATTACTAGCCGACGCTCCAGGGTGCAGTAGTGTAATCGTTTTAGAGCCCCTTGCATCGAAACGACTGTATTGTGGCTTCAATTAATATATAGTGCAGTTACTTGATTGGCTTGTTTTGTTTTATGTAAATATGTAGATGCATTTACGATGACCAGTTTCAGATTCAGATTCGCGAAGAGATTGATATAATCTTATGAATATTGAATATAATCTAATGTTGTTAGTTACGCTGACAAGTTAATATTCGCGGCGGAGTTGTTTTTTCATTCAATAATAATAATAATTAATTCAATTAAAGTTATGATTTTGTAGCATTTAATAATTATTAATAATTAAAGGATTGATAAAATATGTTTCCATTGTAACTCCTTAATGTATCAAGCAAACAGCCACTATACAATTAAAATGGAAGACAATAAATAAAATAAACCGAAAAATTATTCAAACAAATCTTCATCATCATCATCAACAACTTTAATATCTAAACAACACATTAATAGTAAGTAAACAAAACATTAAAATTCCATCACAAGTTAAGGCGATTCGTCCCCACCAGGCAGATTTAAATTTCAATCCGACGTAAAGAATCACATCATTACCATAACAAAAAAAAGCCCATGCATTTCGCGAGGTACTTAAAATAAATAATGTCAATTTAGGATTCAAATTACAATCGCCTTAAGGGCGGGATTCCTAAATAAATAATCTCGCTGCTATCTCGAAAGCAATAAAAATTATTAACATTTTCATGAACCCGTCGTTTATTTAAGCATCGTTTTTATTTCGAGCATCCCTCTAACTGAGCGGAATGTATGAATGAAATATCTTCGTGGATGCACTGCAAGGAATTGCTAGAAATTTCTGCGGGAGCGCGTCTTGACGACATGTTTCTAATAGACTGCAAAGTAAATAAGATACAAATTTTTGTAGATCTTATTAAATGGGATGTGTAAAAAAATTGCTCTCAAAATAATATTGAATTATCATAATTGCAAAAATAAAAACAATTATTTAAAGATGTTATTTAATGTGTCTAATGGAAAAATGAACAGTTCGATTGTTGATAAATAGTCCATACTAATTCGCACCATTTACTTTCAGTAAATACTAATTCAACTAAAGCCATTTACAGCATTTTACACAACTCATTACAAAATAGAATAAGAAACATTCAACCATAAATCTTTTACATTTATAAAAACCCGTAAAAAGTGCAGTTTATAAATGAATTACCCAACAGTATAATACAGTACTCCACGGGTTGTGAATAGCCACAGTTCCCCTCAAGGGATTAAGGGTCCTGTAGAACGTTTTCCACTATGTAGCGTTTCTCTCGTTGCTCAGCGTTTACTCGTTTATTTTCAATGAAAACCGCTTGCTAAGGAATTAATTATTTTTATAATAAATCAGCAATAAATATGAGAATTCTCCGTCCAATTGCCTTAATAGTTTTTCTTTGAGAGCGTATTTTTATTACATTT
>CAJQZM010032345.1:0-15944 GCA_907164665.1 Colias nastes | reverse complement strand
TGACGCAGTAGCAACGCTCCGTTCCGCACGATTTTGTTGCGGCAACATGCTCCCGGCCTTGGAACGTGCTGGTTCCAACGAACTGTCGACCACGAAGCGAAAAATCAGCTATCTGGTGAAGGAAGCGGACAAATTTTAGTGAACGCCCGACGCACGATGCCGTCTGCAGTACGAATGTCGGCCACTCGTGCTACTCCATCCTTCCCCGGATATGTCGCGTGGATGCGCCCCAAGCTCCACTTCAACGGCGGCAATCGGTCGTCCTTAATGAGAACGAGCGTGTTCTCCTTGAGATCCCCCTTGTGCTGGTGCCATCTGGTTCGCGTCTGCATCTCGGAGACATACTCTTTGGACCAACGATTCCAAAAGTGCTGGCGTATTTGTTCTACCCTCTGGAACCTCGGGAGACGGAGCTCAGGCACGTCGTCTAGATGCTCAGCCGTTACAGGTGCAGTCAGCGGACGACCAACCAGGAAATGTGCAGGGCTAAGTGGAAGGAAATCATTGGGATCTGTGGAAAGATGGGTCAAAGGACGAGAGTTCAGGACAGCTTCAACCTGGGTCAATACTGTGCTAAACTCCTCGAACGTTAGATGTGCGTTACCTACTACACGTTTGAGATGGTGCTTGCAGCTTTTTACTCCAGCTTCCCACAATCCCCCGAAATGACTAGCGTAAAAAGGTATCATTTTAAAATTAATATTTTGCGAAGTTGCATATGCTTTAATTTCATCAGAACAGGTAGCTAAAATTTTTTGAACTCATTCATGAGACCGACAAAATTCTTCCCATTGTCAGAAAAGATAGTCACGGGTTTACCTCGCCGCGATATAAAACGTTTCAAAGCTAAGAGATATGATTCCGACGATAGATCGCTAACAAGTTCCAAGTGAACCGCGCGTGTAACAAAACATATAAATAAGCATATGTACGATTTTTGTAACTTAGCACCTCTGCCTTTACGATTTAACGTGAACACTGGGCCAGCGTAGTCGACACCACAACGTATAAACGGATAACCTGGGTCCAGACGCTCCTGCGGTAGATTCCCCATAATAGGCGCGACCGTAGTCGGTTGTAGTCGTGCGCAGCGCATGCACGAATGTACCACCTTCCTAGCGAGGTTTCTGCCGCCGACCGGCCACCACATCTCTCTGAGCGTAAACAGTAGAAGCTGTGGCCCGGCGTGGAGTAAACGTTCATGCTCGAACCGAAAAAGCAAAAGTGAAAAATGATGATTAGCTGCGATTAAAATAGGAAATTTTTTATTAAAACTAAAATTTGGTGAATTTTGAATACGCCCACCTACACGAATTAAATTATTATTTGCGTCAAAGAATACATTTAATTTAGAAATTTGATTATAGCCTGATATATTCGTTATATTTTTATTATTTTTAAGCGCATAATAAATATCAGGAAACGATTCCTGTTGACTCAACTTTGCTAACGTTAATTCAGCACGATTTAATTCCTCAACTGATAATAGACCTGTCCACTTATTAGTTTTATTTCGCGCGTTATTAATAAAACGTAATACATAAGCAGCTGCGCGTTTAAGTCTATTATATTGTGAAAATCGAGAAAAAATAATTAAATTATCGTTTAAATTATTACTTATGTGACAACAAATATTTGTAGATTTCATTTCCGGTAAATCTGTATTAATCAATTTAGAATGTTTTAAATCGGGCAACTCAAAATGTACATTATGTAAAAATAACGGGCCCTCCCACCATAAAGATGAGGAGCTAAGCGCTTCTAGACCTTGCCCGCGTGAGACTAAATCGGCTGGATTATCCTTGCCTGCGACGTGACGCCATGGATGTTCCTTGGTCAGCTCGTGAATCTCTGCCGTCCTATTTTGAACATAAGGTTTTAATAAATTAATAGGCATACCTAACCAACCTAAAACGATAGTTGAATCTGTCCAAAATACTATTTTATCAAAGTTTGAACGCAGTGATCCAATAAGCTTATTACATAATCGTGCACCTAACAACGCACCACACAACTCTAATCTAGGTATAGTTGTAGGTTTAGTCGGCGCGATCTTACCCTTCGAACATATCAAGCGCACTGTGACATCAGCTGTTGCATTGATCGTACGAGCGTATGCGCAAGCTCCGTACGCGACCTGTGAAGCATCGGTAAATATATGTAGTTCGGTTCGCACTGGATCAATGCACATAACGTGACGCGGTATTCGTAAACTACTAAGAAAAGATAATCCATTTATAAATTTATCCCATATTTGCGAAATTTCGTTAGGAACCGATTCATCCCACGTCAATTTTAACAACCAACATCTTTGTAATAAATGCTTTGCGATAGTAATAAACGGACTTAATAATCCTAGCGGATCGTATATTTGTGAAGCACACGATAAAATAATACGTTTTGTCACTACTTCACTCTTTTGTACAATTTGCGTGAAATAATAAATGTAATCATCGAGACTATTCCATCCGATACCTAAAGTTTTATTGTTACAAGTTTTATTAAGTAAACAGAGATCGTGCGTTTGCGATTCATTAATGCTAGGCGTAATTAAATTTAAATTATGACTAAAAATCCATTTTCGTAATTTAATACATGCTGAATCTAAAAGACTACTAGTTTCTTTACAAATATTTTCTAATTCGGATCTAGAATTCGATGAAACTATGAGATCGTCAACATAAAAACAATTATTAATAGTATCGGCTACGTACGGAACATTCGAGTGTTTGGCTAATTCCTTTAAACATCTACAACTTAGATACGGTGCGGATGCCGTTCCGTACGTCACGGTGTTGAGTCGGTACACCCTCAGCGGCTCTGAGGGATCATCCCGCCACAAGATCAGCTGCAGGTCACGCTGATCTTCAGCAATATTCAATTGCCTGTAAAATTTTTCAATGTCAGCGCATGCAACATACCTATTCTCGCGAAAACGTAATAAAATAGAAATTAAGTCACCTTGAATAGCAGGTCCAATCATTTGTATGTCGTTTAATGATACGCCGGAACTAGACTTCATACTCGCATCAAAAACTACGCGTAATTTAGTTGTGGTGGCGTGCTCCCTAAACACACCATGATGCGGTAGGAAATAGTGCGGATTCCCATACGTATTGACGAGACTCATATGACCTAAATTAATATATTCCTGTATAAAATCAGAATACATCTTTTTATAATTAGTATTTTGCTGAAGACGTTTCTCTAACGCGTAAAAACGACGTTCAGCTTGTGCGCGTGTATTACCTAATAACTCAGGTGATTGTTTCAACGGAATTGAAACACAGAAACGACCATCGGAAAGTCGACGTGTTGTGCGAATAAAATGTTCCTCACAAGCAATATCTTCGCTAGATAATTGCTGTAATTTATTGCTAGGCGCGGATATTTCTTCCAATTCCCAGAAATTCCTAACTAACTTATCGAGTGAATCATCTTCCGTCGATAATGTCGAATAATTACAATTAATATGTGTTAAATTTTTATTATTAGTATACGGAAAAGATTTAATTGCACCTGACACTATCCAACCTAATTTGGTGTTTTGAAGGAAAGGACCACTTTTAAGGCGCATTTTTCCTTCGGTTATTAATTCCCAAAATAAATCAGCACCGATCAGTAAATCAATAGGTTGACTTTCGTAAAAACTGGGATCAGCTAACAATAAATTCTGAGGAATATGAAATTGATTTAAATTAAATTTAGTTGTAGGCAATTTTGATGTGATTTGGGGCAAAATCAAACATTGAAAACGGGCAGTGAAGCTCCCGTCGCGCGATTTAATTTCAATGTTACAAGATTGCGAACATTGCGTAATAGAATTACCTACACCGTGAATATGTTGAGTGGACTGTAATATTCGTATATTTAATTTATTTGCTAACGATTGCGTGATAAAAGATCGCTCGCTTCCGCTATCTAAAACTGCGCGTGCGTAATAATACTCACCCGATTCATTACATACTTCAACTATCGCCGTAGACAATATGACATTCTGTTGCGAAGAATTGTCATCCTTTGTATACATAACGGTTTGTGCGTGATTAGTATATTGAAGTTGCATGTGTGCGTTATCTGATGTAACGGGATGCGTATAATTAGTAAGCGAGGGGTGCTCGTACGTAGTTAACGTCACTGTATTTTGTTGAATTGGTGATAATTTAATTGCATCACAAAGTAAACTATTGTGCCTTTGTTCACACTTACGACACGGACCAAAAAGACAAGTACCAACCGAATGACCTGGACGCATACAATTAATGCATAAGTCTTTATCCTTTATGAAATTAAACCTATGTTGCGGGGATAAGTCGAGAAACTTCTGGCATGAATATAGCTGATGCTTCTCGTTACATAGCAAACATGACTTGTAATGGCTGCGCGACTTATTGGATTGCGATTTAGATGAGTGTTTGTTATCCGAAACTATGTTACAATGAATTTTGGATGATGAATTTTTATTTTGGTAAGTAGAAAATTTATTTGAATTATTCGAAATACTAGGTTTACTGTGATTTACGGAAAGTGTAGTTAATAAATCGGCTTTTTCTTTAATAAATTCCAATAAATCATGTAGCTTAATAGTTTTGTCCTTATGTATTTTATAAAAAGTGATCTTAAATTGTTCCCACTCGCGTTCAGTGGTGGGATCTAACTTTGATACCACGATATAAATAATTAATGTGTCCCAATATTCAGTGGGTTCCCCTAAAATTTTAAGAATACGTAAATTTTTCAAAACTGTATCGATTAAATTGTGCAATTGACAAGCTGATTCTCTGGAGACATTTTGTAGGGAAAATATTGCTTTAATGTGACTTTGCACTATCAATCGCGTGTTATTAAAGCGGTTTAATAAAAGATCCCATGCAACCAGATAATTATTGGATGAAAATTCAACGTTTTCTATTACAATTTTAGCGTCACCTTTTAAACTCGCCTTTAAATAGTGAAATTTTTGAATTGGTGGTATTGATTTCGAATCATGAATTAGGGATGAAAACGTATCGCGAAATTCTACCCAGTGTTCATGTGAACCGTCAAAGCTAGGTACAGAAATAGTCGGTAATTTTACTGAATCGTTACTAAAATTGTTACAGGTCGTATGGTCGTGCGCTAAGGAACAGTCAATGGATTTATTAACAGATCTATCCTCGGAACTATCTGGGTTTACCATGCAGTCCAGCATCGCCAGGACAACATAATATTCCCTCTCAAACTCTACGCGTGATTCTATGAGTTTATCCGTTTCTGACTCCGGGACAAGATCTTCAATTTTACTTTGTACTTGATTGAAATCGTTCATTAAACTTTGCGCACCTGGTATACGTAGTTTTAGTTCTGCCCTCTGATGCGTGTCAAGGTCAACATTTTCAAACGAAGAAACGTATTTTTTAAAGTTAGTTAATCTACATTTAATTAAACCCCTTTTTTTCCTCAATTCCTTAAGCTCCTTTTGTTCAGATAGCGACATAATGACTGAAGTAAAAAGCTACAAGTACTTACGTGCCACGTGAAGCAGATTCTTCGGTTGCGTAAAAGCACGTGAGGAGGCAAGCAACACCAAAAGCTCTGGAATATACAAAGCACAGTATCAATCAGATGAAGCTTCACAGGGTTGGATAAATTAGCTGGCCGTCTTACCAAACTGCACTGTAATTTTGCGACTTCTTCGCCGATTGCGTCTCCAAAATCCAGGATCCGGGGTCGAAGGTCCAGAAATGTTGTGTACGAACTGGTCGATGGACTTTGGGTGGCGAAAAGAAGACGAAATAAACTTGCGCGTATAGTTTAATAATCAAAATTACAGAGTGCGTTTGGTACAATGAATTTTAGCGAAGGAGTTCACTGCTCGGCGGCTGCGTGGCAAATTGAAGTCGTAGAGGACAGTGGTAAGGTCATCCGCGGCCAATCGCACGGCGCGGGGACGTGACGCCGCGATGACGCAGTAGCAACGCTCCGTTCCGCACGATTTTGTTGCGGCAACAGTTACTAAGTGTTAATTGACGTGTAACAATTATCGCACGCCACTTAGAAGACCCAACCGAGTTTTTGTAATAACATAAATAGTTTAACAAAATTAGGTGTTAACTGTTAACCACTTGTATACGATACGTATTGATTGATTTATATTGTGAAAATTTTTTATACTTTATATTGTAAACATTTTGTAACCTTATATAGCGACACTTTATATACACCCATCTGTTTATTGTTTAGTTTAATTGTAAGTTTTTTTACTTGTATACCCTTTTTATTTTTTAAGGGGGGAATGATGTAGCGACGACAAGCCAATTTATGAGTTATCGAATTTCAAGTGTAGCGCTAAGAAAGTTCACACGGTAACTCATATATAAACAGTTCGTGCGCTATGCACAGAGAGTCACGGGCTTGTCGGGACGCGGGTGGGTCGCATTAGGTCGAATATTAATTACATACGAATAAATATGTGTAGTTAACGAAATATAACCTTTGCGTAGTTATTCATCTTTCATTACACCCGCACATAATAAGCCCCTACATTGGTGACTCCAACATGATCAATTACAATGTATTTTATTTCCATTTTTTGTTGATTGGATAGGTTTGATTGGATAGATTTTATCATTCGATAAAATATATAATACAAACACAGTTCTATAATTCATATCAAAGTTGATAATATTATTAACAACTAAACAACAAAAATAAAGCGCTGCTATAATCCGCTATTATTATTTATGTTCATAATAAAGCGTAAATCACAAGCCAAATGTTTGCGGTCAGATAACTCAATGAAACATTAATAACACTGCATTAAACGAGAAAATTTTCAAATGATTTATATTTGCGACATAAACACAATACAAAATAAATTTGAACGCCAACGCTGAAACCCAATACATTTGTAAGGGCGATAACATTAATTTGACGCCTGCCGGTTTATATCGAGCAATAATTTCCCGACGCTAATTGAGCTCAAATTAGATGGTCAGGCGTATAAATTTGTGCCCATTTTGTTCGTTCGCTTTTTGTTCGGAATAATTGCTGTAAATACAATTCCGTTTAAACGATCGATGAATAAATTGAAGCGCTATTGTGTTTTATCTGACAGTGTGTGTACAGTCACGCCAATGGAGTTACGCAATTTTGGTATTATAATGTCGGATCATTCTAACAATTCGAACAATTATTTAACAAATATTATAATATATTAGCTACAGTAAACCATAATATTTTGAATCAATGTTACAATGAATTTAGTGAGATTGTATTGAGTCATTTTGTTTTTTTTTTGCTTTACATTCCAGGCAAAGATTACGTAGGTATAAATTAATATAGGTAAGATAAATAATTATTACAAGGCGATTTTTGTATCGCAAACCTTTGAATCGCAAACATACAGTTATAAAAATAAACAAATTATTATCATTATAAATACCACGACATTGTTTATGGAACTGTAACTTAGACTGAAACTTTATAGATAACTTAATTTGTGTTTATAACTTGCTGATAGTGTAGCGCATGGTTTTTCATTACTTAATAATGTTTTTTAAATACCTCTACATTTTAAAACTGTTGCTGAAATCGGCTATCATTACTTATCGTAAAAACTACAGAATAAATGCTGATTGCTCTTCATTTTATGCTACTCTATAATATTTTATTTTCTCTTTAAAATTTGTATCTTTAATCTCTTTTCTTTAAAAGCAATTCCAACGTTCAGTATTTAATAGATAGTCCAATATGTGCCTGGATCGCTAGTTATTTTCATTTAAAAGCAATTGTTACCGTCGCTCCCAAATCGTTGACATTTTATACTGTTTAATTGCGTTTCTGTCGTTTCATTGAAGGTTAAATCATTTTATAGATGTTATTTTCTTACATGGCCATTTTTAGTAGGTAATTGTAAGAAATTATTACTGAAGATTGTAAATGGTATAAGTACTCAATAAGGCTATATTTTTTCGAAAACGAAACACTAGAAATAAAATTATGGATGATAGTTTCTGTCCGTGGTTTTGGCCCGCGAGTAAAACCGCGGGGCATAGCTAGTTAGCTAGATGTTTATACTTAATTATATAGGTATGTAGCCTAGGTAAGTACTTCCATTTTATTTAATGTTGGTCGCTCTACTTATGTTTATATAAACTAATTTTACAACACAAGTAGAACAAAACCCAGTAAAAATTATATTTGAATAAATCTGCAATTTTGTTATACTTAAGTACCTATTTCTTTTATTTCATCGTATTCAAGGCAATTTGAAATTAAAACATAAAATTTTTATTCACATTACCTACCTTAGTATTCAATTGACAATTTTCACATTTCTATCGAAAAGCTGTTTTAACTAAATAGCCTTATAAGTACATACTTAAAATCTACAGCAAAACAAGTTTTCGTGTTTAACTTTGAAATCTTAAATAAAGATGACGTCAAAATGTATAACTTGTACATTATTACGTCATTATATAAAACTAAGTTTAAATTATTATATCATCTCTATAATTGTACTATCTTTGTTGTATGAAAAAAATGATCATCGATCAATATAGGTTATTAATCCATTGTGTGAATTAGCTAAATTGAACCTACGAATTTTATATTCATTTAATTTTAACGAGAGAATTATTCTGATAGAGATTTATCATACGAGAGAATTCTTTTACCATGTTTGTAAACTAAGTTATGTGATTGTGAATTGAGAGTAGAAATGAATAAATAAAATGAATGGATAAAAATCATTTTACACACACATTTATTATAAATACATGTCATATAGGTATAAATAATCTTACTTGCTAATTAAACGGATCGGATAAATTAACTAAAAAAGGTAAAACTTGACACACCGTGTTTTCCAATTACAGCACTAGAGCGCATTATGCGGCATAATGCTTAACGTTGAATGTTCCAACTACAGCAACGCTTCGCACAATCGAGCACTCTTAAAAGTAATGCGCGTGAATTGATGCGTGCAATCGATTTATCGTTAGTAATTATTAATTGTTGGAAAAAAATTTAAAGCTTTCGTTTCATTGTAGTTTTTTCGAAATAATCAAAGTTAATTCAAATTGTGTTAAAAAAAATAAATATAAGTATGGATGAAGGTACAAACATTGAAAAAAATGTTAATGAAATAATCAAAATCCAAATTACTTAAAATAACCGTAAATATTTTTCAACCAATTATTATCTATGTACCACTTTATTTACACATTAATGAGGTTATTGCTAACTCTATGAATATTTTTTTTTTCAACACTGAACTTAGCGCAACCTGCTGGTGCGTTTCACGTTCCAATTAAGCATCAGCATAATTCGGCATTGTGCGCCACTGAGTCGCATTATGCTCTGTAATTGGAAAACAGCCACAATCTACGTAGGTATAACAAACGAATGTAAATTACTGACAGGTATACAGATTACAATAAAAATTGGTTCGGTATTGTTTTGCCAAAAGTTATAAAGATAATACGAGAAATAAAATTGGCAACGGCATTAGGGAGCCGTTTCAAAGGAGAAATGATTTTATTTTGAAAGTTTGCCAAATGCCCCGATCCTGTTTAAAAATTTCTATTCATTTTAGTTTAACTTGGCTGGCGATCAAGTGAGGATTACTTTTGTTTAAGTGTGATTGTAACTTGGTAATTATATCCATGATCGGGGCAAATAGATACAAGTAAAAACATTTATCAATAAACTATCTGCTTGTGCTCGCTTTCGTTAATGGAAAGAAAAAAAAATATATAAACCTGAAATAATATAACATTCTGCAGCTCTGGCGAAATAATTTTTGAAATCGGTTCAGTAGTTTTGATTTCATAATATGTTACAACAATAAATAACCAAAAATACTAATCTTGTCCCTTCTTTATATTAGTAGAGACAAAAGTAGAGCCAAACTTGAAGTTGTAAAACGTGTTATCCAATTGCTACTCAGTATTTGTTGTTTGAGAAATTACAGTGACTGGCTATCAGCAAATTATTAAAACTGTTTTATCCTAACCTACCTGTTAGGATAAAACAGATTTAATCATTTGCTGTACCCTGTAAAGCAATTAATACATCATCTCTGTTTATAACACACATAAGTAAAAGCACCTGGATAATTTTAAGAAAATCGATTGGAAAGCTACCTATCGACTGTATTTAGTCCATACCTCACAAGTGGCAAAAACATAGCTTACTGTATTGCAAAATTCAATCTCAATATAATAACTCCCACACTCGTTCCACTGCACGTATTGCGATGCAACAAATTCAACAAATCCGTATTGTGATACGAAGGTACCACAATACGGATTTGTCGAAGGTATAGGTTACCCGTTACCACAACAACATTCGATCTTCAAAAACGCCACACTAACACAAAAGAGATAAATGAAATTTTATTGTGGCTTATTAGCGAAACGTGCTTCTCCCGGAGCGAGTTTGACCTAGAGTCTACACTAGGTATTTAATCATAATATCATTGGAAACAACAATATAATATTATGTACGTATCTCGATACGTGGAAAGAATACTAAAATACGCACTCACTACGTACTATGTGGTATTATAATTACTAGATATACTCAATACTGTATACATAATATATTTGAGTTACGCCACAAAACCGCAATTTATTTTAAAGGAAAATCACTGACAACAGAATACATTTTTGGCGCCAAAACATAAAATACGCCATTGATTTTAACCACAAAATACGTAACAAGACCACAGGCTTGTAAAATATCATTGTATTATAATAATTATAGTCGATGCGAATCATTTGTTTAATAAATGTTTAAATGTAAATGTTAAATAATTCGTTACATTCATGGAAGAATATAATTTAAATATTAAGAAAAACTTGTTTTAAAACCGATTAAATGTCCGTTTAAAAACCGAAATCGAAATATCAATGACCCAACGAATAGATGATATTTTATTCGTCCATACAATAGCCGCGCCCTGCTTCCGCTGTATTTATGGCCGACAATGGATTCAACTGCATTGCTAGATAAATTATAGCCTTTTACGAAATATATGAATTTTTGTTAAATTTGCCATTTACTTTTTATATTAAACTTTTTTATGAGGGCTGTTAACTGCACAGAATTTTAGTTAAATGTTCGCAGTTATTTTGATTTGAAATAACAAACTTTATTGGAATATTGGCAGTCATCATAGGGGAAGATAAGGCTACTTATTTATGGAAACAAAAGAAAAAGAGGATGAAATAATACATTGTATCGAAATCTATCTAGGTTGAACTACGATGTAAACAAACGAAGCGTTCTATAAAAAAAAAATTGTAAAATGCATAGCGCTTTATAAACCAAACTTATCAATACCTACTTTTAACAACACATATTAATAAAACCAACATATTATTTATCACAGAATAATATTTTAAGAGCCATTTACATGTTGTGTTCTGTGATATATGTATAAGTACCTAAATTGAATTAAAAGCCAAAATCAAATCTCTAAAACCACAAAAGCTCTCTAGCGATCAATTTTCTAGTGTGTCTAAAGTCTAGATATACTCTATCCATACTCCATAGTGCTGACGGAGCGTAGGTATACGGCCCTCTGAGGAAACCTTACATCGAACGCTTCGAGCGATGACTACGCACTATTCTAACTTTATTATAACGATATGATTTTCAACTAGCGTCAGTAACTAAGCCAGTCTAAATACTACTATAATTAGTAAAAATAAGAATTTCGTTACGGCCCTCTGAGTACCTAAACCTTACATTGAACGCTTCGAGCCATGACTACGCACTAATCTAGCTTAGTTACTGGCGCCAGTTGAAAAATCATATCGTAAAATTGCTATGTTGTGTCGTAGAAAAGAAATATACTTTTAAAAGAAACAAGTAACGAATTTTAAATTGTATTTGATTAAATCTCGATGATTGTAATGCTGAAAGAGGATGTTGTCCCAAGTGATGTTAAATCATTTAACAGTAAAGTGACTTGTATTAATATGGATTTTAAATAATAACAGTATTTGAAAACTTAATTCTATAATTTTTTATAAACGACGCGCTAGATTCTAGAACTTACTAATAATTTAAATAAAGATGTCAATTTATTCGAAAACATACTATTAGTAATTTTGACTTTCATTAAAACATGAGTGGCTCTAAGTAGCGAAATAAGGAAATATAATTATAATTTAACTCGCCTGCGGCTTCGCTTGCCAAAATAGTGAAAAAAACAAATAGAAATTAGATGTTTCACCGTGGTAATAAGTAGTCTAGGTCACAAAAAATCCTATCCTAGTAATAATTGTAACATTGAAGGAAAAACTACTGGACGTATTTGGATGAAATTTTATAATAATGTATTGCTATACATCAGAATAACACATGAGCTATAGAAATACTAGATTCTACCGCGAGATCGTCCAGGTGAATCCGCTTAGCACAACTAGTCAAATCAGAAAATTCCATTACGACGTGAAAGGAAGACAAACAGACAAACTTTACTAGCGCCAGTTGTAATTAAATGTGAAGGGTCGCTAAAGTACTCAACTGATTTATTGTTATCGCCTCACAGGCGGGAATTGAGACATTTTATTTATTGGTGTTTAAAGATTTTACTCTTTTCTAATTCTCGCATTTCCTTCGCTTTGTTGAGGTTTTCTTTGTGGTCTGTTATTGTATTTTTTTACGATAGATAAGATCTTAGTAAGTATGTAAGTAAGTAAGTATATAAAGATAGAGTATTTTAATGAAAGTTTAGATCAAGAAAGTACTTCACTAATTTTTGAATAGCAATAAACATCAAACAGAGGTGAACCTCTTATAAAATTTGGATTTTATATTTTAACGTTGACCGCAGTTTCAGAAATTTGAAGTTAAATACTTAAACATTATTATTCCTATAACTTCATTGTAGGTAACATTAATTCCAAAGTCAATATTACAAAGGATTACCAATAAAACCATATCAAAATCGAATCAGCCATTCCCTCATTCATAAACCTAATTACGCTACCAGAATAAATTACAACCAATATTACTAATGTTTTTAAATAATATAAGGGCGTAGGGATGTGACGACCCCATCGCCCACGGTTGGAATATCTATTGTCTACGTGACAATAGATATTCCACCCGTGCAATCAGTCAACCCGCAGGACACCTTGTGGCGGGGTGTCGGGGAGTAGCGACCCCGCGGGAACCGAGTGCTCCCGGGGGAGACCCCTGTCTTCATCTCCGGCTTGCCTTCACCGGCCGGTCGGAGTGAAGCCTGACGAGGACAGGACCCCCACCTCTGGCTTGCCTTAACCGGCCGGCCAGAGTGGAGTCGCGAGAGCTTTTAGCTCGAAGGGTGGATGCGAATCATAAGTGGCGAGTGGGCACGTGATGCTGGACCCTCAGGGAGCGCGTGATCGTCGTTTAAAGTCCAGGGACGCCTCTCCACCCTTAGCTGCTCACAATATGTTGCCCCCTTGTCTCACTATTGCAGCGACTTATTTCGGGGGCCCATACAGTGAGAGGGCGAGTCACCACCTGCCAACATATTTTTACTTTCTTTTAGTAGAAAGGCAGGTGCCATAGTTTCCCATAGTCCCCAGTACCAGTCCATTTAGCATCCCAATCCATAGCCCAATTATTAAATTTCCATACCCTGCAATAGTCCTACATCGGCCGCGGACTGCCTAGGGCTGTATCTCTATAGTGCAGTCATGGGCAGGCTGCGGCTGGTGTCCCACAACACATTAAAATTCTCGAAAGGGCCTCTGCGTGTTGGATCCGTGTCCCCACGTAAGCCTTCCAAAGATCCGGGTACCGTCCTTCTGGTGGTACCCGAGTATTATGGAAATGAGAAACATAATAATAATAATAAAACATTTATTATCAACAGCACACACAACATACAATACAAGATTAAAAAAAAATAGAAACAAAAGTAACACTAAGTAAAAAAGAAAAAATAACAATAATAATAAAATATAATAAAATAATGTATATAATAGGTACTGGACATTTCTCTGTTGATAAAAGGGACCAACTCAGTATCTGGCACGAATGATGAGATGGACCATTCGCACCACTGATTTTCAGTGGCCCCTTATGACATTTGGAGTAGACAATTACCCACTGAACAGTAAAATAATAAAAACTACATTACACCTTAAACCTAAAAGAGATAAAAATAATAAAAAATAAAGTAAAGAAAACAAAACGAATAAAAGATTAAAAAATAAAATAAAATAAAATAAATAAAACCATAAAAGAATCAAAGCAAATCATGCAATCACACTTGAGAAAAAACAATTGAAAAATAAAGAAACTTAAACTAAAACATCACCTTTTTTTATTTTACATACAACACAATACAAATATTACATATTTACAAAGGAAGTTACACACAGCGCCACCAAGTCCCCTATGGAGGGTTTAATAGTAAGAGATTTCGATATTTGCGTCGAAAATTTTCCTTATTGCGCAAATTACGTAGTGGTGGTGGTAGATTATTCCAACACTTGGTGGCACTGTATCGGAAACTTCCCTTGAACCCTGCGGAGTGGTGTCTAGGTATCGCCAGCTTTTGAAATGCTGATCTTGTTTGATAGCTTAGGGCACTGCGCTCACCCATCCAGGCAAGTTTTTGGTATAGGTATGATGGAACTTTGGTTTGCATGACACCGAAAAGAAGAGTGGCAAAATGTAAGCGCCTTCGGGCTTCCATATTTAATATCCTAGCACTTTTAATGTATGGACTAACATGAGTTCGAGGCGGTATATTCCAGCAATAACGTGCACAAGCATTTTGTACACGTTGAATTGCTGCTTTTGTCCGTGAGAGCAATCTAGGTCCATACATTGTGTCAGCATAATAATTAAACTTGGATAGTACAAGCGCGTCACAAAGTCGAATCCGGAGAGAAGTGTCAATATATTTGCGTATTCTATACAGAGTCTTAAGTCGATAAAAGCAGTTGGAAATAATGGTATTTATATGTTTCTCGAATCTTAAGTTCTCGTCAAAAATTATTCCTAAATTACGAGCTTCATGTACGCGGTCAAGTTTTCTATTATTAACCCTTAATCGGCCATGACTTCAAACAAGTTTATTTTAATACATCAGTACGGGGTTATATCGAGATTAAACAGTAAAATATTAAAAAGTAAAATATTGGGTAGCTTATAGGTTTTTTTGGCGGTGGGATATTATTTCCCTATAACCATTAAAAGTTATGTTTTGTGGGAAATTATTTCCCTATATCCATGAACATACATGTGGGAAATAATCTCCCACTTTTGCCGCTTTTGCCCGCGCCTTTACTCGTCGATTTTAACACAGGGACAAAAAATAAAAATGCATCATTAAATTTATTATTTATTGAATATGTATGAATTTTTAAATTTCTTTTTACTTTACTCAACTTTTTACTTTTTATACCTACTTGGTATCCTTACGGGATAAAGGGAAATATATTCCCACTTGAAGATTTCATGCACGGCTACAGGGTATTAATTTCCCACCATTTTTTAAATTAGAAAAAATAACCCAAAGTAACAGCTTTCGTACGTTATTTTGTTTATATTTGATAAATAACACGTTCTTCTTTACGAATTAAAAACAATTGCATATTTACAGGAATTTTTCTGGGCGTAGATCCAAAAACTATCTTGAATTTCGGGAAAAAACGGTCGTTTTAATGAACTTTTTACTTCGATTGTCTACTGACATTGACAGTTGACGTTTAGAAAGAAGTGTTGCTAGAAAAAAATTAAAAGAACTATCTATCTTAAGGTGCGTTCCTTAAATTTTACCGTATCTTTAAAAATACAAAAAATAATAATTAATTTGTGGGCAATGCCGAGGTGGGAAAATAATATCCCCATGGCTTATTAAGGGTTAATGAATACATTTATGTCAAATTGATTAATTTTATTGATTATTTTTGGATTACCTAATATCATAAACTTTGTCTTGGATGGGT